>JAJIBD010027193.1:0-90000 GCA_021461705.1 Cryptotis parvus | reverse complement strand
GTTTTCCTTGGTAGGTGCGGCGTTCCTAGGCTCCCATCAGTCACCCCATCGGGTGGCCAACCCCTTACATTTGGGGGCTCGTCCGGGATCCGGGAGCCAAGGACCCCACCTGCCTCGAGCACCCTGACAAGACCATCCTGGGTAAGTGGACGTCCTAAGTCTGATTCTGGGTGCCGGCTTCTGTAGTGACTGTCGGATCGAGGGGTCGGTAGGGCGTGAGCCTCGCCCACTCTCTCCCCGACTGTGGTGGATAGAGCGTGTCCTAAAACCACAGGTCACAGCCCTGGGGGACGCCCCAGTGGTGGTGGAGATCCGGGGATACCCGGACTTCTCCGTCTGGCGGGAGGAAGGTGCTGCAGCGTCCTCCCAGGTCTGGCGGGAGGAAAACGGTACCGTTTCCTCCCAGGTCTGGCGGGAGGAAAAGCGGTTTCGTTTCCTCCCAGGTCTGGCGGGAGGAGAGCAGTGTCTTTCCTCCCAGGTCTGGCGGGAGGAAAACGGTTTGTTTCCTCCCAGGTCTGGCGGGAGGAAAAGCGGTTTCGTTTCCTCCCAGGTCTGGCGGGAGGAAATCGGGTGTCTTTCCTCCCAGGTCTGGCGGGAGGAAAGCGGTTTCGTTTCCTCCCAGGTCTGGCGGGAGGAAATCGGTGTCTTTCCTCCTAGGTCTGGCGGGAGGAAAACGGTTTGTTTCCTCCCAGGTCTGGCGGGAGAAAAGCGGTGTCTTTCCTCCCAGGTTGTTAGTGAAACTGTCAGGTTTTTACCAAGCTCAAATCAACCCCCTAGACCCTTGCCTCTGTCGTGTTTGTGGAGAACTTCGTTTAGGTGTGTTATTGTAGTTCAGTGTTCTTCTGTCTCTTCTGACTTTCTTACTGTACCCTGAATTTCTCTCTCCTGCCTCACTGGCCATGGGGCAGACTCCTTCTACTCCTCTTTCTCTGACCTTTTATTCAGCAGAATGGCCGACTCCGTCTGGGGAAGGAGACACGAATGCCTCCTTCCTCCTTCCAAGTCGAGAGTGAGAAAAGTCCGGGTTCGAGTCCCGGCCTCAGGGTGAGTCCTGAGAAGACCTAGGTTTGTAACCCAGAAACAGCAGGTTGGCGCCCAACACCGAGGATTCTCTTGAGCTCATCACAGCAGTCTAAGAAAACCTGTTTGAACAAAAATTCCAAATCCGGATTGTGAGAGTGGTGAGTGTGGGGTGAGTCTGAGTGAAAGGAGGACCGGTCCGTGTGATTAAAGAAAGTGTGAAACTGTGTGAAGTAACCTCTGTCCTATTTGTAATTGTGACCTGTGTATGTTTGGTTATTGACATCATGTACCCCAAAGAATTACATTTCTCTCCCCTTCCCGCCTCACATAAGCTACCAGTGAGGTATTTTGGCTACTGCAGCAGAACATTGCAGTGAGTGGCTGTGAGAAGTTCCACCAGAAGGAGATAATCAGTGAAAATCTGCAAAGAAGGTATGCTGCTCCCTCGGAAATCTCTAGGGGAACAGGGGAGGAATGTTATAACCTCTGTGTGAGTGAGTGTGTGTATGAGCACCCTGATAGGTCTTCCTATCAGGCGTGAGTCTGTGGCTCCACGGCCGGCACCCTTAAGGTCCCACAAAGGTTATGGAGCCCGAGTGGGCTGTCTGCTAGGAAGAACATATGGTCTATGGTGGCGCTGACCTAGTGGTCAGCCGCAAGTCACAACTGCTGAGTCCACTACGGCTAAGTTCTTCACCAGTAGACAAGCAACTGAATGGTCTCTGTAAATCGGTACCCTCTCCTTTGTCTGTCTCGGCGTCACCTGTGGAGCTTGCATGGGAGGAACGGGAGGAAACTCACTAGTGAAAGATTCTAGGAGACCATATTTCAGCAGTCCTTTTCCCTTTCTCCCCTTACTAGTGAGAAAAATGGCTAGAGCACACCTGGAGGTCAATTAAAACGTAAACAAGGTCTCTAGCAGCTTTTGCCCCAGGCAAAGAAAAAAAAAAGGGTAAAAGGCTAGGAAGGAAAACCTCTCACCAAGACAGAAAGGCAGATTCTAGTAAGAAATTCAGCAAACATCAGCAAGGCCACAGAAGGTAGCAAGCAAGCAAGACAGAACTTTTCTTCTCCCGATCTCTTGGAAGCCCATGGCAGGTTAGGTCCAGCTCCACACACAGGTTGTGGTCGTGGTGGATGCCGGGAGGGCCCCAGGGACACCTGTAGTAATGCGGAGATCACTGATCGAGATGTCCAGAGCGTAATGATTCTCTGAATTAGTGGCCAGCATGTGAGGGGTTAGAGTCCCCTCTGAAGTGGCCAATATGGAAGGGGTTAGGGTCCCCCTTGGGTTGCTTGTTAAAACAGTGAACCTCCAAAGCGTCTTAAGGATCTTTGTAATAACACGTGGCCTGAGTATATATCTAACATCCAGGCCTTCATGGTATTGTACCAAGCTTTGCAAAGAAAAGAAAAATGTCAGATTTGCTGTACGTGTGTCTTGGAATTAAAGGAACCAGAACAGGACCCCACACCAACTGCACAGGCAGGGAACAGAGACTGGTGCAGGTGAAAAACTGGACAAGGCGAGGTCCAAACTGGTGGAGCAGGGCTATTTGCCCTGGGGGGACTGCCCTTCCTTTCTCAGTCTCTCAGTTTCCTCTACCCTTCCAAAAGTGTCAAATCATAACTAAAGGTCAATTAATCAACTGTATATGTATGTGTGTGCGTGTGTGGTGGCCATCAATTGTTTGCAGTTGTCTTGTCTGTGTGAAACGTTAAAGTGCTAAATGAAACCAAGTTGAAATCAATAGCAAATTGCTGAGCCAGGGATAGGCAATGTGTTCCAAACTGAGTGTTGAACAGGAGAAATTGACATGTTCAATCTAAATCTTATGGTAAAAAGTTAAAAGGTCTAATTGTAAAACCTTTTAAGTGTTCCTGATCCCTGAAATTCTCTCTGCTCCCGAACTTGTGCTGTTTAAAAAGGGTGGGAGCTAGAGCCAGAGTCAGCAAAAAGATAAAAACTTTGTAAGATAGTGCAGAGCTTTACCTCATAAGTTTTGGTTAAATTCTAATGAGAAATTAGGCCGTTTTGAAAATTAACTAAGGTACAAGAACTGTTGCAATTAAATCAAAAAGGTCTTATGTTTCATGAAAAATTGGTAGTTCAAATGTTTCTTTTTATGTTGGTACATATTCGTTTTATTTCTGCAATAGGGTAATCACCTCAGCCTGATAAATCTGGTAGAATTCCAGAGTAGCCCTTGCTGGAGAAAAAAAAAAAGGTGAATCTCTTTAACATTCAAGGAGCTAAGAATGTTCGTTTAAATTTTGTGGTTTCTAAACATGAAAAATTAAAAGAACTGTAAAAAGTAAATGACAGCGATCAGTTTTTCTTTTTTCAGACTTTGTTTTTAGTCTGCCCGGTATGTGCTATTATTGAGATAGTCTTAATACATGTGAGCTTTGCCAACAGGTATCAACCTAGTCTTTACCTTGAAAGTCTTAGTTATTCACAAGTGTGAAATCTTTACTGTTACTTGGTAGCAATCTTTTGGGTATTTTAACTTTGCATTGTTTGTGTTCCTAAAAACTGAAATTCTAAAAATAAAATTTTAAATGTTTTCTGGATAATTTCTAATATAAAGTGAACCTTTGCCAAGCATAAATTCAAATGAACTTTAATTGTAAGCGTGTCAGCCTCTTAAATATGTATGGAACTGATTTAATGCTTTACAGTAGTTTTTGCTATGCTAAATGAAATAATAATTAGCAACCTGTTTCCAAATTTGGGAGATTAATTTGTATTGAGCTCTGTAAAATAAGGAAGCTAATACCTTTAGGGTGTAACTATAGAAAGTCTAGCTAATACATTTTAAGTAACAGAAAGATAATGAATGGAGATGTCTGTGGGAAAAAGAAAGGAATTCTGTTAAAGTGAAGGCTTGTTTTTACAGGAAAGTTACAGGACAGAATGAATGTAAAGAAATGTGTAGAAGGTCGGAGAATGTTGAGTAAACAAACTATGAAACTCTTTTCTGAAGAATTGTTCTAGTACCTTTTTGGTAAAATCTATGGAAAAGACATTAGACAAACGGTATAAACTCCTGTAACAGTGCTCCTAAAATTTGGTAATTAGGGTTTTGACATAGAATCAAATAAGTTAGGATACTGTTAAACTGTATGCTCTATTTCAACAGGACTTTATGCTTCTTTTAAGCAGTTCCAACAGCAAATTGGTGTATTGCACTTCGTTGTAAGTAAAATGTAATATATGCTTTTCTCCCTTTACACCTTCAGTATGTTTTTAATGGTTTACGGCACTGTGTTGGTTTGCATAAACTCAAACAAAATATTTCCTCTCTGTAATAGGGCCTAGCCCTCTTGCAGACAGGAAAGGCAGTATGGGACCCCAAGGCCCTCTTCCAGGGAAAATAGAAGTCAAAGGAATTGGTCTAAATGACAGAAGCATGTAGTTAACAGGTACAGCTGCAGGTACCCTACAAACCTCAGGGAGACCCTAAAGGCAGGCCGGCTGAAGGAAGAACCGAAAATCATCTCTGCTGTGAAGAACAAGGAATCTGCCAATCTGTGGTGACTGACAACTGCCTGGGCCATGCAACAAGGACAGCTGCTGCAGAAGGGAATGGCTTCAGCCCCAAAGAGGGATGTTGTCACACTCTGCTCAACCCAGTGGAAGAGGCCCGAGGTCACCTGTAGCTCATCATGGAACCTGATCTTCATGGCCAAGCCTGGAGTAGCCCTGACGTGACAGGTAGAAACATTAAAATACTATGATTGGTGTTGGCATGCTCTGTCTCAGCCAATTCCCAGGACTTCTTAGTAGTAACGGGGTACCCTAAGTGGAGAGTTCTCCAGTCTTGCTGTGTTTATGCAAAAGAACCAGTCAGGTTTATTAAGTCATTTGACAAATTTAAAGTAAAGGTGGAGAGAAAACCATATTTCTATAACTTTTGTAAAGATCAGATTCTAAATCTACAGAAAGGTAATTAAATAAATGTATCCAAATAGGCTTGATTTAAAGGTAACCCCATGGCTAATCCAGTTGCTTAAGTTTGCTAATAGGCCAAGGGTTTTCAAGTTAGCATCCAAATTGGTTGGATGTTTATTCTTAGTTCTATAAGTACACAGTCATTTAAAAATTCTAAGATTCATAAGAATTTTAAAAGTTTTTAATTCTTAAGCCATCATGGTACCAATACCTCATCCAGTAACATTAGGAAATAACAATTGTCCATGGGAAGGGACAAAACAGGGCAGTTTAGAGAAACTCAGAACTGTGTTTTATGTGTCATAAATCTTAAGAATCGACAGTTTGACTTTGTGCAAAAATTCAGATGATCAGCATATAGTCATCTATTGGTTCTAACATATTCAGTGAGAGGGGCAAGGCTTTTCTATGTTGTACAAAAAGCCAGAAAGGTGACTTGGTGTTTCTATAAAAAAAAAAAATCTGGACACAAAATGTTTGCTTCAATTTTGTGTTACCTTAACACTGTGTTTTCTAAAACAGCAAAGTATTCTGCCCTCACTAGGGCAAAGAGGGACTTTTTACTCCTCCAGGGCCTAATCATTTCTAAGTAATGTTCTTAGCCTAATTGATCTGATCTTTTCTTGCAGATAATAATAACTTCAGAAAATCTGATCCATTCATTGCATTGCATGGGACCCATTTGGAGATTTCACCCCTTGGACAGGCAGGGTCTACAGTCCCTTTGTCAGCATGAAGCAGCTCCAGAAGATGGACCTTCACCCATTTTCCCTTAAAAATATAAGGCGGTGAAATCTCTTAAAAGAAATATGATGTGGATAAATTGACAGGAAAGGGCCCCGTGGCAGTGAAGCAACCTAGTCTAGGAAAAGTGCTGCTTCCACGCAGACCACTCTGGGATAGTGAAGGAAGCGCGAAGAGAGTGGTTGGAGTCTTGGTTCGCGCAGTCCCCTGACTAACTACCTTGCTTTCAGCCCTAGCCGGGCCCCTCATCATATTCTTATTAATTTTGACAGTTGGGCCTTGCCTCCTTAATAGGCTACTTGCGTTCATCAGAGACCGGGTGGGTGAAGTCAAGTTGTTAGTACTCAGGCAACAGCATCAGGCCCTATGGTGTAAAGGTCTCTAATGGTCTCTAGGATTAGAGAACCCCCCATAAGAAAAGGGGAATGAAAGAATGGCCCCTCACCCACAGAACACAAAGACAGGAACCAGAGGTAACTGATAAAATGCCAGAGGTAACTGATAAAATAATGGCTCAACCGAAAGTAACTGATAAAATGATAGTTCGACAAGAGCACAGCAGGAAGGGCCTTAAGCAAATAATTCCAGGGAGGGCTACAAGGCAAACATTCCCGAGAGGTCGCGTCTGATGTCCCCCTCTGTATTTGGTACGGTACCTGACTGGTGGGTGATGGTTACCTGGTGCAGAGTGATTGGCTGCCTGCGCGCAGACCTTGATGTAATATTTTAAACCTATTGGATAGTTATGCGCGGACTTTTCTGTAGCGCGGAATTATTCCTTAAAAGATCGTCCCTGGAAGGGCTCGGGGCTCTTAGCCACTGACCGTTTGGGGTCATGCTATGAGCCCGAGTATACTCGCTTATTAATAAAACCCTTGCTTTTGCATAGGACTTGGTCTCTCAGAGTTTTCCTTGGTAGGTGCGGCGTTCCTAGGCTCCCATCAGTCACCCCATCGGGTGGCCAACCCCTTACAATGGGTGCTGGAACACTGTATGACTGAAACCTAATCATGAACAGAGTTTTGTAAGTGTTTATCTCATGATATCATAAAATTAACAAAATGTTAATTAAAAAGTAAACTTTCTGATTTGTCCTTTGAAACTTAATACTCACTGTACTTTTGTCTTTTATTCCTTTTATTAAAAGTAAGGGCTAAGTCTTCTTGATGATTGCCTGTTTTTTATAATTGTTGAACACTCTACTTGTTTGGTTCCATCCAAGGGTTTTCCACCATGGAGGTTTTTATTTTTTTTGTCTTTTTGGATCACACCCGACAATGCTCAAGGGTTACTTTTAGCTCTGAACTCAAGAGTTACTCCTGGTGGTGCATGGAAAACCATATGGGATGCCAACGATCAAACTCAGGTTGGCCACTTGCAGGGTAAATGCCCTACCCTCTGTGCTATAGCTCTATCCCCCACCATGGCAATTTTTTAAAAAATGATTTGTTTTGAACACCATGATTTACAAAGTACAATTTGTTTACAATACAGTTGCTGGAAAGATTCATCATTCAGTACCAATCCCACCACCAGTGTGCCCCCACCACAACCAGAGACCCCGTTTCCCTCCCATCCTCCATCCCCCTATCGATGCCTGCTCACTTAGCCAGCATCAATTGTGTTGATCCTTTCAGCTCATATAAGGGAACAGTAATGATAAGGTCATGCCTTTTGCACCATGGCGGTTTTGACCCTATTTTAAAATAGTTAACATTTAAATTGTTTTTATAGGGATAATTTGACTTTCTTTCTTTTTACCTTGCTCAGACAAACTCTCTTCTTTCTATTCCTATATTAATTAATCCTTTAACCTCAGAATGGTGAGTTCTCAGTTTTTTTCCACTGTAGCAAAATTCTAGTACTCATTCAACCTCCCAGCACAAAGGCAAGTGCTCTAGAAAAGGTGGTTTTTATTGTGTCTTTGCCAAAATAGCCTCTTTTGAGGCAAACCCAGTAGAAAATGCATCTTTCCTAGCATCCTTGCCTGAATTTCTTTTCACTACTGTAACAATATGCACTGGAAATTTACTTCATGCCTTGAAAAATAGTCAATGAGATTGGCTAAACAGGGATTAAAGAAACAAAAGCTATGTTCAACAGGACTCATAGCCACTATTCAAAATGCTCTCTGATATGCTGCTTTACCTGTGTTTGTATAATGGTGAGTGTGTTGAATACAATGGCTCCTGGTTAGTGCTATCTTATTTTTCCTTTAGTACATACAATTATGGGGGTACCATTTAGACATTCAATGCCCAATTCAAATTAGAAAATACCAAAACAAATGGTACATTGAAATGTTTCTACCAGTGAAGTTGTTAGGGATACTGCTTAAACACTCAACATTCAATTCAAATTAGAGAATACAAAGAGAGGTCATGCATTGGAACACCTCTGTCAGCAAAGCTGTTCTTAGTTAAGTGGCCATCAGGACTAGGCTCTGCAGAAAAAGAATTTTCCTGGAGCTTTGCAGGGAAAAGGAGTGTCTGCAATATGAGGCTATTGGATAGAACACAGCCATTTAGTGTCCTCTTCCCAGCTTATTATAATATTTATTTTGATTGATTTAAAACTCATTATGGTACCAGTTTCTAAACTAAAGTGCAAGTGGTCTATATTTCTTGAAGTGGATTTCTTTTCCCCTTTATAGTTGAATTAACATTGCACTACATAAATTATAACTGTATCATTGAAAATCAACTTGCATATTAATTAAGTTTAACATTAATTTAACATGCTAATTCTATGCTACTATATAATTGTTCCCTTGGTTTAACTTGAAACTGGTTAACTCCTGGGTATGGATTGTTGAGTTATTGTATTTAAAGTTAGCATACAAAACTCCAGATTTTAGTGATTTTTTTTTGTCTTTTGCTTATTTTGGTTTGGGGGCCATGCCCAGAGGTGGTCAGGACTTACTCTTGGTTTTGTACTCAGAAACCGTTCCTGGCAATGCTCAGGGGGACCATATGAGGTGGTGGGGATTAAACAGGGTCTGCAAGGGAAGTACATAAGTTATTGTTTACCAGCTTTAAGAAGGTATTTTTGAGTCCCCAATGTCCTATCTCCAGGCCTCATGCTGGCTCCTCACTATTTCTGTTCTGGCATGGCTCTGTGCTCCTGGCATCCCGCTGGTCTGTGGCTGATGCTCTTCAGTCTGCTTCTTGCTGGTGCTTGCTGCTATTTGTCGTTTTGGCTTTCCTTGATTCTTCAGCCACATGGGCGTGGGTGAGAACTGATGCTTCCTGCAATCTGCCTAGGCACTGTCATCAGACCTGGCACAAGTGCAGGGTCAAAGAGACAGACTGTTATTAGTCAGGTCAAAAAGGTAGTTACCTGACCTGTTTGGCCCCTTGTAAGTATTTTTATGCCTGCCCCTTATCCATTTCTATCATCTACTTGACTGACAGTGGGTGATATTTAAAACGACCTATTGTATTAACTAGCCTACCCCTTCCTTTGGCCCATTGACACATTACTCTTTTTTAAAGATGCATTTGGTCCCCAGAGCCATGCCTGCAGCCAGGAGTAAATCCTGCACACCCCTAATCCCAATGCACTAAATTCACGACCTTACCAACAAAACCTAAACTTCTATTCAGAAATTTAAAATAATGATGCAATTCTTAATATGTATAGAACTCGATAAATATGTAGCTGGTATATGGAAATTGTAGGAATGTATGTGACAAGTATTTCAAGTACTTTATACCACTGAACCAATCAACTTAACATTTGCCAAAGAACTTACAATGTTTTAGGTGAGGTGATAAGTGCCAGAAGCCCTCAGTCATACAAAATTACCAACAGTCATGCCTACTAACGTAAAAGTTGCCAAGGAAAGTTAGACAAAGAGTTTAGCAGTGAATTAAAGAGAGTTTTCTAACCTGGGAACTGTTAAGTCTGACAGATTTTACTCTGAAAGAGTTGCTTCAGACATTACAAGACTGAAGGAGATTGCATACTTTGGGAAATAAAGGAAATAATCAATCTCTTATGTCAAACAATATAGAGATCAAAACAATACAATAAATTTGAGCAGCGTTTCTAGTTTTGAGTTTTGGTGTGTCAAACATTCCCAGTTGGTCTGACTGTTGGTGTTATTGAGAGTGCCAAACACCAGGATAGTTAAATTTTATCCTAACTCTGCTTTTTCCTGAGATTCTTGGTGGTTGCTCCTTTGATCTTTCTGTAACTGCCTTCTGGTCAGCAACAGAGGAGGAGAAGTTCTTGGCTTCATTTCCTCAAGCATATGGATTTTTCTGCATGACTTCTCCTCAGAACAAGGAAAGTGTAATTTGGACACTAATCTATTTCTCTTAGCCTGTTAGACCAAGGTGAGGGGGTCCCAAATTTCAGTTCTCGGTTACCTTAAATACAATCATATGTGTTAAATATTGTAGAGTGCAGTTCTCATGTAAATTGGATTATTGGCCAAACTTTTAGCCCAGAGATCCTTGTGCAGTTTCTTGTTTGGGCAGTAGTTAAGATGTATATATTTCTATATAAGATGTATGTACTGACCATATGTGGTTATCTTAATTTAAATTAATCCAAGTTAAAATTAAAACTGCTTTTAATTAAAATTTAGCTTATTAATCATATTAGCTACTTTAAAGTATTCTATAGCTGTGTATGACTAGTGAAAATTGAACAGTACAGTTATAAAGCACTTCCATCTCCTTGGATAGCACTGAATCTAGGATCTTTACATTAAGGCTTTGGTTCTGAATCATTTACTTCTACCCCAAATATTGGTCATTTAGTCATTCGAGTTCACACAAGACAGATGATCTGCAGGTAGCTAGGCTATAAATCGCAGAGTTCTGAATCGATCAACACTATCCTCTAAACCTAATCTTTACTAGGTTTTCCTCAGCTCTACTCTCTCAAACAGTAATTTACTGCTGTAGTCATTCTGTTGTGTTATATCTTAGAAATATATATCACAGGAAATACCAGAGTTTGGCTCTACTCCAGTGAAAAACTGTTCTATAATGCATCTGTAAACTTTTAGAAAAAATACCCATCATGAATGCCTTCTGTCACCAGGGTGGGATTTATATAAATCTTTCTGGCTTTGAATGGGAAATTAATATGTTTCAAGTTGAAAATTATCTCAAAACTCCACATTATTCAAAATTTCTTTCCCTTATGTTGTTTCCAATTTCCTACTAACTCTGAAATATTTCTCAAATCTGTTTTCCTCTCTTTCCTCTGTTCCCTAGATCAAACTCATTCAATCTCTACTGAACAGTTACTGCAGTTTCCTACCTGGTCTCTGCCTACCTACAGAGTCACTCTTTAGACAGGATAAACTTTTAAAATGTACAAGATGGAGGTCCTCTTGTTCTTGTGCTCTTCCTGCTATCATTTGTCCATCCTCTAACTCGACTTTCATAGTCTAAGTCTTCTAATGCCTCCTTAATGCTTTATTTTATTTTACTTTACTATTTTATTTTATTTTATTTTATTTTTGCTTTTTCGGTCACACCCAGCAATGCTCAGGGTTACTCCTGGCTCTGCACTCAGGAATTACTCCTGGAGGTGCTCGGGGACCATATGGAATGCCAGGGATCAAACCCAGGTCGGTCGCATGTCCTTACTGCTTTATTAAACCATTTCCCTTGCTCTTATATCTAAGACAACACAGCTTTTTTCAGGCCCACAGGTAAAGTTTCTTCACAATTTACTCTGTCTAGGAAACTTCCCTTCCTCCTATCACTATCAAGTTGTTAGTTGTCAATTAGCTAATTCAATGGTCACTTTTTCAGAGTAAAGTTTTCTCATCCTCAGACTGAACTCAATTCTCTAGTTTAGGCTATGAGAACAGTGGGTGTTTGGTTCAAAAAATATTTTTTAGTTAATGATCACACCATGGCTGTACATTTAATTGAAATTATTATTATTATTATTCTTTTTTTTTTGCTTTTTGGGTCACACCCGGTGACGCTCAGGAATTACTCCTGGCGGTGCTTGGGGGACCATATGGGATGCCGGGATCAAACCCTGCCGGCACAGGCCAGCCACGTGCAAGGCAAATGCCCTACCCGCCGGGCTATTGCTCCGGCCCAATTGAAATTATTTTGATTTGGGCCAAACCCATAGCTCTGTTGGCAGCCCCAGAAGAGATCCAGACCCAACCACTCCAGACCCACAGCTGCGCCACTCAGCCCCACGTGGAAGCAACCCATGGAGCTGACCTCCGGAGGTTGGTAAGGGGCTTGGCCAGGCCCTGGCTGAGTCCAACATTGCTCCAAGGGTTTCTCTCACATGCAGGGCAGGGGCCAGGCTGGCCGGACTTGGAGCAAGGATTTGGGCTCCTCCGCCCTTTCCTCCACCTCCATGCCAGCTACCCCGGAAGAGTGACGCACACCAGACCCACCAGACCCACAGCTCCGTTGGCGGCGTCCACAGAGTGGCTGTGTGACAGTCTTAGATAGTACTAGATTTTAGGATGAGGTCCTTCCCAGGATCTTTCACATTTATACACTGTATACAGTACTAGGTAGGTTCTAATTGTGACCCATCATCCCAGTGAACCTAGCAGGAAGTCAGAACAACACACCATGAGGTCAGTCATTCTCAACATCCAGACTCTACAGTGACTCAGAGCTCCACCCAAGAGAATACCTGATCTTTCCCCCATTGAGTTTCATCAGTAAATGCTCGAGATGAGAGTCTTCAACTGAGAGTATACCACCTACACAACAGAGCCTGGCAAGCTACCCATGTTTTATTTGATATGCCAAAAAACTAATAATTATTGACCTCATTTCCATGACCTGAAAGAATGGTTTGAGGCTTTTCCTGTTCCTGGAGCAAGCAGATGCCCCTGGGGTATACTTGCTTGCTACAGTAAATGTTATTGGCACCTGTTTGAGCAAATAGATGAACAACGGGAAGACAAGTGATACAAGTGATTGATTTGGGCAAGAGAGATAGTTCAGGAGTTAGGACACTTTGCACATGGACAACCCTTGTTCAACCACTGGCACAACATGTGATCCCCTGAGTACTTCCAGGAATGATCTCTGAGTCGTGTCAGGAGTAAGACCTGAGCACCTCTGGGTATGGTCCAAAAACGTTATTATGGTTTACATCTATTTTTTTACAACATTATAGAATAACAACAAATAATTCTCGAGGATGATCATTAAGTCACTAGAGGTAGGAATATAGCAGAGTCATGAATAAAGGGCAAATGGATGCATTATAAGCTAGCATTCCCTCCATAAACTGGAACAAAACCATTTCTGAGAACTGTGGTGAAATTTCAACATGAAAATTAGAGAGCCAAGTAGAGGAATCATGTGCTTATTATACTGCTGTTATTAACTCAAGGTCCATGGACAGTGCCTGTCAAAAGAAATTTCCTGGTGGTGTGCCAAAAACTAGTCCCCAAGTATGTGGTGGCTGCATGGTTAGGAGCAATGTAGTTTTTTTTTTGGGGGGGCGGGGGCGACGCTCAGGGGTTACTCCAGGTCTGCACTCAGGAATTACTCCTGGCAGTGATCAGGAATGCCGGATTCAATACAACCTGGGTTGGCCACACACAAGGCAATTGCCCTACCCACTGTATTATCACTCTGCCCAGGAATGCAGTTTTAGAACACTGCATGAATGCTGTACTTCCATGAAATATTTCCCCCTTTCTGCTGTCAGTTTGAAGAACACTGCTCGGTAAGAATGATAGCAGTTTTCTTTTGAGGTCCCAAAAAGAAGTTGCTGAATTGATAAGCAACATTCTGAACTGATAGTATCTAGCATGACAAGTTCTGTATCATCTGAAGCTAGACTGGATTTGAGTCCAGAGTCCTTAGTCTCCATTGTCCATCACTTGTGCTGTTAATTTTACTCACCTATTCCTATCCTTCCTTCTTCCCTCATCTTCGTTGGAGGTGGAGTACTAGATCTTCAATTTAAACAGTCACTCTGAGTTTCTGAGTTCAGGGTTATTTCCTCAGATACCTCCCTTGACTAGTAATCCCTTCTCTATGCTCTTTCTTCAATCTTTGCCTATCTTCTGGGTTCTTCTCCAAAGCATTTCTCATCTTTGAAAAGTCTCCTTAACTGATTCATGCTACCTTTATTTCCTTCTTTCCTTCTTTCTGCCACAACTAATTTATTGAAAAAAAATCTGTTCTCTGTATTGTTCTTAATCACTTCACTCAATTATACAGGAAAAGATTTTGCTAAAGCAAAACAGACCTTAATTTGCAAGCCTGCTAAAAACATTTATTGCTTATCTTTTACATTTTCTGAAAGCCTGACCCTATTTAATACTCTCTTCTTTTTGGAATTTTCCCTTTTTCTCTTTGATAACCTCCTTGGGGGTACTTTTCATAGCTCTTATTTTCCTCCTCAATCTTCTTTATTGCACATGTACCTTTATCTTTTAATGTCTACATTTCTCCAAAAATACATTCTAGTTTTTAGATTGTCTCCCTCCTTTGGTCTCCTTTTAGAAAAAATTAGTAACAATTTTCCAAGAATAAAAACCCATAAACTACAAAGGCGCACAACAATTAGCGTGCAATTTCAGCAGTTTACATGCCTGCTAAAACCCCTACTGATCATATTTTGTATTCCAATAATTCCCAGTTATGAACCTTCATCCCAGGCTTCTCTGAGATGAATCCCAGAAGATCCAGTTGGTTACTAGGTTATATCCACATGGATATATCCCAGACATTTTTAAATTGGCAAGAGCAAAACTTAATCATCTTTTACCCTCAAGCCTACTTTATACTACTTTATAGTCATGTCCCTATATTAATAAATTATAATAAAGCCCACATAGGCCTGGCCAAAATTTGAATGTCATCCTTGAATTCTTTTTTTCCTAACCATCCAGTGGTTATGCACTGTTCCTTCTTCCTCTTCAGGTTACTTCTGATCCCTCCACTCTGAGGAGTACAGGTTACTCTTAACCTCTGCATTGATAATTGTAACATTCTTCCCATTGTTTTTGTTATTATATGTTTGCAACCATCTCTTCTTTGTAACTCAGGTAAAAGTTTTTATTCAAAAGGACAACCTTATCAGAACATCCTATCAGAAGCATCCTACTATCCTTTGGATAAATTTCAAACTGTGATTTCTTTTGCAGCCACAAGCCCTCCTAAGAAACACACTATATTATCCCTGTACTGATTGTCAGTTATTGTTTATTGGTCTGCCTTCTCAGCTCAGACCATTGCATGCACTATCTATTCTCCTTTGAATTCCTTATTGACGCTTCCCAATCATCTATCCTGTACTCTTTCTTCAAGTATCTGCTTAATATACAATCCCAAAGAGAGTTTTTATAATCTCTAGACTAGGTTGAACAAAATGATCTCCACCTATTCCTTTAAAGACTGTTTTAGAACACTTATGTGTTTATAGCAACATTTGAAGAGGATATGGCTATTTACCATATATCCTCTACTGCCACACATAATTATTCACTTTAATATTATTTTTGATAATGGTGAATTTTTAACCAAGGATCAACTCACATTGACACACTGTAATCATGGTTGACACTTGATGATGTAAAGGATATTTTCATTTTTCTTCTATAGATTGCTTTTTTTAGGTTCTCAAATAGTTGGAATCATACTAAACATGTAGCTTTTTCTTTTGGGTTGCTTTCTTCATTTTATTTATTTATTTATTTTTTGATTTAATTTTATTTTATTATTTCTCCCCCAAATACCATTACACCATTCTAGGCATACAATTGAAAGATGCTCATGAAGAGTTTTGGTTCCACAGTGTTCCAACACCCATCTCTCCACCCAAACCCATCTCCCCATCACCAATGTCCCCACCTCCCTCCCCCTCCCACATCTCAACTACCTGGTGGGTTCTGTATGTCATTTCTCTCCTCTTTATCTCTCCCTCCCGCCAAACTTTCCTGCTCTTCGTGGAATGCAGTGCATTAAAAGACATCACTGTTTCCACTATTTTAATGGACCGCGTAGCCGCTTGCGGCCACGCGACCTGGGCTTGAACTGGTTTTGCTCTGTTAATCTGGTCGTGAGGCAGTTTCCCAGCGTCCGGACAGCGAAAATGGTGGCTAGTGTGATGGGCGAGTCTCGTCTGGCTGCTTTGCTTTCTTCATTTTAACAGTAAGAAATAATTTCCTCCATGTCTTTTCCTTACCTGACTGCTAACTATTCCCACTATTAAACTATATCTTTCCTTATCAGAATTTGTCTCAGTTTATTTATCCATTTATACATGAAGGAAATTTTGGTTTGATCCCAAAGTTTTGCATTGTGAAGAAGACTGATAAATAGTTTTTACATCTGAACTGGGGAGAAAGTCTAGAGCTAAGGTACTTACATGTGGTCAATCCTAGTTGAATCCCTGGCACCCCACATAGTCCACAGGTAACTGCTAGGAGTGATAGTGAACACAGAACTACAAGTAATGCCTGAATACCACTGGCTATGACATCAAAACAGAGAAACAAATTTAAATCCTTTGGGTCAACAACAAGGAGCACAATCTCTCCATACTATAGGACGAACATGTTTAGTTTTCTTAAGAAATCATTAAACTAGATTTGAAAGAAAATTTGGTGGTAGAATGCCTTACAGGCATTAAGCCATCAGTTTCAATTCTAGGGAGGCCACATTTGCCCGGTGTGATCCTCAAAGAACAGTTCTTGTTTTTCCCAGAACCACAACATACTATATGATCTCTGGAACACTGGAACCAAGTGAGTATGAGCACCCCCCAATCAAATGGGCCATCACAATGGACACCTCAACAGAAAGCATGCAAATGCAACAACCAAGGGTGCAGGCCCCTCAGTGAACATGGCAACCAAAGTATGGGTAACCCCTTGCCATTACAACAACAATGATCACTTGATCACTTGACATCCCGTTATTCATCAATTTGCTTGAGCGGGCACCAGTAATGTTTCCATTTGACCCTATCACGTGTCAGTGTAGCCCAATGGCATCTAGTTATAACAACAATGATAATAATAACAAAGAGAAGGAAGGGAGAAAACAAATAGTGAAACTGTCTCCTAAATTGGACATTCCTTTCAACTTTTTTCTTTTTAACTTTTTTAAATTAAAAAATTATTTAAACACCATGATTTAGTGACTTCTTCCCAGTACAGTTGTCACAAACATTAGTGTTAAACACCAGCACCACCACCATTGTGCCCCTACAACCACCAAACGCTACTGCTCCACATCCATTCCCTATCCCCAACCAGCTTTCATAGCTGGCTGTAACAATATTGGTCATTGCAACATATATATGGGAAAGGTCCTGGCATGAACCTGACACTCAATTGGGTAGTTTTTAAATACCCACCCATGGTATATAAGAGTTATTGTTCTCATTCTTGGCATTTATTATAGAGTTGGTCATTTTAGTAAGTAATTGTATCTCAGCATTGTTTTAATTTGCATTTTCTTGATAATATAAGGTTTGAAACATTTTTTTTGCCATTTGCATTTTTTTTCATTCTTCTCTCTTTCTCTCTTTTTGCTTTTTGTGTTTTTTGAATGCCACACCCAGAGTGTTCAGGGCTTCTCCTGATTCTATGGATAGGAATCACTCCTGGTGGTGCTTAGGAGACCAAATGTAGTGCAAGGGATCAAACCAGGGTCAGCTACATGCAAGGCTTTCACTTAACCTCTATACTATGTCTCTGACTGCAGCCATCTCTTTTTTTATTATTTTGTTATTTGGTATTTTATTTAATATTTGCTGAGTACTTAATGTAGAGGGCAATACCCTTTCTCTGCATCTCTTTTTAAAAATTAGTGAATATTTGTTTTTACTTTCCTTTTTTAATTGATTGAGGTTCGGAATGGGAAGTACCAGGGGCAGGGCAAAGGCTTCAGATTCATTGGCGGAATAGAGGTGTTGTATTGCTATAAATCCAAACCAGAGAAAACAACACTGAAAGCAGGGATGCAAACTACAACAATCAAACTTAAAAATGTGCATCTGTTGGAGGGATGGAACGATGTATGACTGAAACCCAATCATGAACATCTTTGTAATTGTATATCACACAGAGGTATAATAAAAATATTTTTAAGAAGTGCCTGCAGAGAAGGCAGGCTGAAGGGTGAAAGGAGGGTAGAGTGGGAGGGAAACGTGTCCACACTGGAGATGGGACTGATGATGGGACACTGCATGCCTAAAGCTCAACTATGAATAACTGCATAAATTATAGCGTCTCAACAACAAAAAATTGTTTGAAATTCAATTTCCAATTCTGTTAATGATGTTTCTGTGTATATAATTACAATTCCACCCCATCATCAGTGTACTTTTCTCCTTCCTGCAAGGTCTCTAAGGCCCCTTTCTTTTTAAGTCACCACACAAAATTGATACATTCTCTAATTATATTGCTTTTGGTCCTTTGTTACTGCCTTACTGTGTATCTTTAAATTCCACATATTAGAGAGATCATTCAGTACCTATTCCTTTATTTCTAACTTCACTCAATGTTATATCCCCAGCTCCACCCATGACACAGAAAATTTTATGATTTTGTCCTTTTATAAAATTATATCACATTTCATTGTGTAAATAACTTTCATTGTGTTTACAACTTCTTGATCTGTTCTTCCAATGTTGGGCATTTAGATTGTTTCCATATTTTGGCTAATGTACTAAGTACTGTGATGAACTTCACTGTGTTCAAATCCTTTCATAATAATGTTTTTGTGTTTGGTGGATTGATGTGGTGATAGAAGTGGTATCACTTTGTTAGTTCTATTCCTTTTTTCTTCTTTTTTCCTCTTTTTTTTTTTTTTTGCTTTTTGGGTCACACCCGGCAATGCTCAGGGGTTTCTCCTGGCTCTGCACTCAGGAATTACTCCTGGCAGTGCTCAGGGGACCATATGGGATGCCAGGGATTGAACCCGGGCCTGCACGGGCCAGCCGCGTGCAAGGCAAACGCCCTACCACTGAACTATCGCTCCGGCCCCATTTTTTTAAATCTCCATATTGCTTTCCATGGAGGCTGAAACAAACAACATTCTCACCAACACTGACTGAGGGCTGTTTTCTCACTGCAATCCACTAACACAGCTGTTTCAAGACATTTTGATATATAGTATTCTCACTGGTATGAGATTATATCTCAATATTTTTCATTTTTAATTTTTTTTTGAGAGACAGACATGGGGCAGAGCTGCTACTGGCTCTCACTGTGCTCAGCCGCTCATGAGGAGCCTGTGAGGGATGACAGGTTCTATCCCTTGCCTGCCACCCCAGCAGAGTCTCACAACAAGCCAGACAACCCCCCAGTCCATGAGGACCTCCATTTTCCACATCCGGACTCCCCCTCGTCAGAACTCCACCCAGCAGACCAGCTTATCACAGCCCGGCTGCTTGTGGCCGCGGTTCATCAATAAATGCTGGATTTTGAGATGACTACAAGAGTATGCTACCCACATGGCAGAGCCTGGCAAGCTACCCGTGTCGTATTTGATATGCCAGATACCAGTAACAATTATAGACCTCATTCCCATGACCTGATGGAATGGTTTGAGGCTCTTTATGTTCCTGGAGCAAGCAGGTGCCCTTGGGCTCTACTTGCATGAGACAGGTTATATGGAGATGTTACTGGTGCCTGCTCAAGCAAATCGATGATGAACGGGAAGACAGTGACAGTGACAGTGATTTTTAACTTTCATTTTCCTAATTATGAGTAACCAATGAGTACTTTTTCATATGCCTAATTTGCCAACTGATGGTCATTTTGGGGTACAGTATCTGTTCATCTTCTCTCCCCTTTTTTTGAATCAGGGTCGATGGAGTTTTGCTGTCGAATTTTGCAAGAGTTTTACAGTCTATTTTCTTTAGTCAGGTTCTATTAAGATCTTGAACCCAATTTTGAAATGATGTTGTTGTTTTGCTTATTTTGAACTTGAGAGTATTTTTAATGCTTATCTATTATTGCTTATGAGATTTGAGTTGGAAGGTTGCCTTTTGTACAGATATGATTTCTTAGTTTGTGCTTTGTTTCCTTACATCTCTTGATACTGTCTTTCACAGAGCCTTAGTGTGTAGTCTTAATGCAGTCCAATTTCTCTATTTTTTTTCATGGATCATGTCTTTAGTGTTGTTCCTATAACGTCATCCCATTCTAAGACCATCTAAGTTTTCATTTTCTTTGGTACCATTGTTTAAGAGTTTTGAGTTTTGCACATGAGTTGATCCATTTCAGTTAATTTTTTCACAGTAAAATCTGTATCTAGATCTTCATTGTTATTATTCTTTTGGCTTGTGGATGTCCTGTGTGAGAGCATCCTTTGCTGAGGAGACTGTATTTTTATTTTGCAGTCCCTCTACCCCTTTGAAAAAGTTACTGACTATTCTTAAGGTCTATGTCTGAGCATAATTTTGTTCCTTATAAATGAACTTTCCCATGGTTTGTTCCTGATTAGACTCATTTTTCATGAGAGAATAGAATCGTGTCCCTCCCACTCATCCCTTTTCCTTGTCTTCCAACTTGGATCCTGAACACAGTCCACTTGTAAAACATGTGTTGAATTTTTGGTCATTAGCACCAAAACAAAGGAAAAACATGGAGCTTGAGCTATTATACAATAGGGAGGGCGCTTGCCTTGCAGTCTTTAGACCTGAATTCGATCCTGGCACCCCAATTGTCCCCTGAGCCTGCCAGAGTGATCCCTGAGCATAGGGCCAGGAATAAACCCTGAGCATTGCCAGGTATGGCCTCAAAACCCAACCCCTCCCCATACACAAACAAATAAAACAGGCAAAAGAAAAAGCAAAATTAAAAAGAATTTCCTAAATTTCTCCATAAAGCTCTCATACAGTTTTATTGATTGACTTGCGTTTATATTTGAGGCATGCTATTTTTTTAATTGCTATTTACTTGAAGTTAATTATAGAAATTCTCTAACTTTTTCATATTGATTTTTTTTTTGCTTTTTTTGGGTTACACCTGACAATGCTCAGGGGTTACTCCTGGCTCTGCACTCAAGAATTACTCCTGGGAATGCTGGAAGGAACATATGGGATGCCGGGATCTAACCCAGGTCGGCCGCATGCAAGGCAAACACCCTCCCCGCTGTGCTATTGCTCCGGCCCCAATATTGATTATTTTTTAATTCAGCAATCTTATAAGTGCTTTTATTAAAACTAATAACTTCTCTATAGATTTTTGTTTTCCATATCCAGACTCCACAGCTCCTCAGAGCTCCACCCAAGACAAAACCTGATCTTTCCCCTTGAGTTTCATTAGTAAATGCTCGAGATGAGAGCCTTCTACTGAGAGTATACCACCTACACGGCAGAGCCTGGCAAGCTACCCGTGTTTTATTTGATATGCCAAATAAACCAGTAACAATTATGGACCTCATTCCCATGACCTGAAGGGAATGGTTCGAGGCTTTTCCTGTTCCTGGAGCAAGCTGATGCCCCTGGGGTACACTTGCTTGCAACAGGACGTATGGAGATATTACTGGTGCCCGCTCGAGCAATTGATAAACAACTGGAAGACAGTGATACAGTGATACAGTATCAAACTGTAGCCATCCTTATTAGTTTAGGTCTGAGTATCCCTGCCTGTCAATGTGCTATATCATGTATTCCGATACAGAACCTGTCATATGGAAATTAATACAAAGATAAAATCAGATCAAAAAATAGAAAGGGTTTTGTGAAGGAAGCAGATCTTTAAAAAAAAGCCAATTGTGTTTATCTGGTGAATGAAAATGGTCTCTAGGTATGAAGAAATCAAGGAAAAGTAAAAAGACAAAAAAAACCCATGGTATTATTAAGAGATCACAGAATAAGTGAATTAAAATGTTCAGATTAGATACTAACAGGAAATAATGTTGAAATATATCTTCTGGGTATGAATCGTACATGGGTGATTAACCTCATCTGTGGACACAGTTCCCTAAAATAAGAGAGAAATTTTAGATGACAATTACAGGAACTCAGGGAAATGAGAAGTCATTTATGAATATGCAAAGGTTTGGCCTATATAGATTTCTAGAAGCAATTAATTCTAGCCTAAGGCTCTCAGATGAATCAGACCCCATTTGTCCACAGTGAGCAGAGACTGTATGAAAATAGAAGGGTCACAGTATATGCACGTTATGATATCATCTAAATGTGCCTGTCAACACAGTCTGCTATATTCCAGCCCCCCTTGCACCATCAATCAGAGGACTGCAGAGAAGGAAAAATCTGAGTAGTCTCCAGGATTGACGTAGCAAGGCAGGAGAAAAGAGAAGACTGAATTACCTGATAAATTCAATACTTAAGTATAATTTGGAGTATATTGGATTATTTTAATAACTTACATCTACCACTGCTAATAATTTTAAAGCTGGGGAATTTAATCACATTCAAATTACTTCACAGAATTAGCAACTGCCTCTTTATAACTCAAGTAAAAATTAGATAGCATTTTGTTTTTAAATAAATACCTATAAGGCCAGAAATTCCAAAAACAAAATTTCCTTTCTAAATTTTGTTTTTTTTCTTAATGTATAAGAGAAACAAAATTTATAATGACAACTCTTGCCAGGGGTTGGCAGTGCAGATTTTAGCAAAAAGAATCTTTACTCACCAGCTGAGCTACTGGTGCCATCTAGTGACCAATCAAATTGGTAAGCGAAATAGGTTTAGAAAATGTATTCAATACAGATTGATGCAATCTTTTCCTAATTACACTAAGTATACCACAAAGAAGGAAACTGGATATATTTATTATGTAATTTGAAAATTATCAAAGGAAAAATGGGGAGAAGAAATGAACAGAAACTTCAGCAAGGAAGAAATTCGAACGGCCAAAAAACATATGAAAAAATGCTCATCATCACTAATCATCAGAGAGATGCAAATCCAAACAACAATGAGATACCACTTTACACCACAGAGACTGGCACATATTCAAAAGAGCAAGAACAACAAGTGCTGGCGTGGATGTGGGGAAAAGGGGACACTCATCCATTGTTGGTGGGAATGCCGGCTGGTACAGCCTTTCTGGAAAACAATATGGACTTTCCTCCAAAGACTAGAAATTGAACTCCCATTTGACCCAGCCATACCACTCCTGGGAATCTACTCTGGGAAACCAAAACTACGCAGCGGAAACACCATCCCTACTTTTATGTTCATAGCAGCATTATTCACAATAGCCAGAATCTGGAAGCAACCAGAGTGCCCGAAAATCGATGACTGGATAAAAAGCTTTGGTACATCTACACAATGGAATACTATGCAGCTGTTAGGAAAAATGAAGTTATAAAATTTGCCTATAAATGGATGGACATGGAGAAGATTATGTTGAGCGAAATTAGCCAGAAGGAGAGAGACAGATACAGAATGACTGCATTTATTTGCATGGCATAAATATATATGTACATATTATGATACCAATATCCAAGGTCAAGTGAAACATATATCAGGAGGTCTTGTCAAAGGTGGAAATTATCACAAACGTGTGGGAGTCAGAGTTTAGGTAAGACAGAAAATGGAACAGGGTGCTAATAATAGTCGAGGGTACTAATGCCAACCTAGAACTGAGCATTAAATAGAGGCAAAAGGATACACATGACAACCTTTTAATGTATGTTCTGTAATCCATAATCTGGAAGGGAAGGAAAAGAGAAAGAGAGAGAAAGGGAAAGAAATAAAGAACCTGCCATGGAGCAGGGCTGGGTTAGGGGGAGGGAACCGGGATGTTGGTGGTGGGAGATGGGAACTGGTGGAGGGACGGGTGCTGAAACACTGTATGACCAAAACCCAAACATGACCTTTTTAATTGTATATCTTATTATTTGTATATCTCACGGTGGTATAATAAAAATACTTAAAAAAAAGAAAATTATCAAAGGAATAAATAGAAGATAATTCACGATCACGATCACGATCACGATCTTCCCGTTAATCATCTATTTGCTAGAGCGGGCACCAGTAATATCACCATATGTCCTGTCTCATGCCAGTAGAGCAATGGGCAAAGGCTTGCTACAGGAACATAAAGAGCCTCAAACCATTATATTAGGTCAGGGAAATGACCTAATATAATTGTTACTGGCATTTGGCATGTCAAATACAACACGAGCAGCTTGCTAGGCTTGCCGTGCGGGAGGTATATTATTTAAACACCTCCAAATAAAGCATTTATTGATGAACCAGCGGCCGCTTATGCCACGTGAGCCAGGCTATGATGGGCTGGTCGGCTGGGTAGAGTTCTGAAGAGAGGGAAGTCCGGATGTGGAAAATGGCGGCACCCATGGAGTGGGTGGGGGGGTCGCCTGGCTTGTTGTGAGGTTCTGCCGGGGTGGTGGGCCAAGGCTAGAACCCACCATGCCTCCCGACTGCCTCATGAACGGCTGGGCACAGGGAAAGCAAGGAACCGCTCTGCCCCATGGCTAAGAGTCTCTGGACCAGCATACCTGGGCCGGATTGAGGAAGAAACGGCTGCAGGGTGGGTGTCGATGATCCGGGCTGTGATGGGCTGGTCGGCTGGGTGGAGTTCTGAAGAGAGGGAAGTCCGGATGTGGAAAATGGCGGCACCCATGGAGTGGGTGGGGGTCGCCTGGCTTGTTGTGAGGTTTTGCCGGGTGGTGGGCCAAGGCTAGAACCCACCATGCCTCCCGACTGCCTCATGAACGGCTGGGCACAGGGAGAGCAAGGAACTGCTCTGCCCCATGTCTAAGAGTCTCTGCCCCATGTCTAGGAAGATAATTAGAACATATAAAGGGAAAATAAGTTTAAAAATGTGTTCCTTTGAAGAATTGGAGAACTAATCTACATATCTGATGGGAGTGGTAGATTGGGAGGGAGTTTTGGTGTCCTTGGGCAAAAGAGGGGACACTGGTGATGTATGCGGCATTGCAAGTTTGTGCCTCACAAACTATCCTTAATAGCATTATAAACCACAGAATTCCAGTTTGAAAAATTTTAAGCAATTTTAAACACGGGGCAGAACTGCTCCCGGCCTCCCTGTGCTCAGCTGATTGTGAGGCTCCCGGAGGGAAGGAGAGTTCAAGTCTTGGCCTGCCATCCCAGTAGAGCCTTGCAGGAAGCCAGAAGAACCCCCACACTATGAGGGGCTGCCATTTTCAACATCTGGACTCCACAGCTCGTCAGAGCTCCACCCAAGAGTAAAACCGATCTCTCCCCATTGCGGTTCATCAGTAAATGCACAAGATGAGGGCCTACTACTGAGAGTATACCACCCACATGGCAGAGCCTGGCAAGCTACTCATGTGATATTTGATATGCCAAAAAACAGTAACAATTATAGAACTATTTCCCATGACCTGAAGGAATGGTTTGAGGTTCTTCATGTTCCTGGAGCCAGCAGATGCCCTTGGGCTACACTAGTACAGGACAGAACGTATGTAGATGTTACTGGTGCCTGCTCGAGCAAATCAATGAACAACAGGAAGACAAGTGATACAAGTGAAGCATTCCTTTAGATTTTAAATAGTTACCTATAAGATAGCAAAAGGCAAGATTTTTGGTTCTTTGTTTTTGTTTTTGGGTAGCACATGACTCAGGGTTTACTCCTGTCTATGCTCTGGATCATTAGCTTTGGTATTTAGAGAACCACAGAGCCTCGCAACAAGCCAGATGACCCCACTCCATGGGGGCCTCCATTTTCCAATCCGGACTTCCCCCTCGTCAGAACTCCACCCAGCAGACCAGACTATCACAGTTGGCTCGCGCGATCACTTCGTGGTTCATCAATAAATGCTGGATTTAGAGATGAGTATGCTACCCGCACGGCAGAGCCTGGCAAGCTACCTGTGTCATATTTGATATGCCAAATACCAGTAACAATTATAGACCTCATCCTCATGACCTGATGGAATGGTTTGAGGCTCTTTATGTTCCTGGAGCAAGCAGATACCCTTGGGCTCTACTTGCATGAGACAGGACATATGGAGATATTACCGGTGCCCGCTTGAGCAAATCGATGATGAACGGGAAGACAGTGATACAGTGACAGTGATAAGATAGCAAAGATTTTGGAAAAATACTTCTTATGCTAAGGTTAATATGTAAATAATGATTAAGTATTAAAATTACTTGGTACTCTGTGAATATTTTTATGAAATGAAACACTCCTTGTTTTGGGTTTGAAGTAGGGAGAGAGCAGGGGTAGATCCCTTCCCACAGATTCCCTGGGATCTGAGGCGGTCAGAAGTGCTCAGAAGCCTCCAGGATGGAAGCCATTGGTTCTTGGGGGACGAGTTGGTTCCAGGAACTAACTGGGGTTGGCTGAATGCACCACACACCTTAACTCCCGTACTCATCTCTCCAGTTCTGTGTTTTTAATTCAAGGCATAAAAGTGGATGGAAACATGAGTCTTGTCTGCAGCAGAATGCAGTTCATCGTTATCATTAGGAGCTAGAATAGTTAGTCACACATTTGAAGCCCTGTGATTTTCTTTAGAAACACTTCCCACTTTAGCCTCAGAGTGAAAACACAAGTCTGCGCTTACATAAAGATTTAAGTGAAAAAGTTTTCTTCTCCTTGTCTTGCTGTTTACTAATGATGTTAATCCTAAATAAGCACCGTCTGTCTGGTTAACATTAAGTGCTACAAAGAACAGGAGTAAAACACAAAAGGTTGCTATTTAAGCGTATGCTGGGTTTCTGTGGGGAGATAAATGAAATAGTTCTGAAATGGCCCTCGGAGACCCTGAAGCTTCATTAGAGAGTTTATGGTTCACAGAGGACCCACAATTTAAGATGCTGTCTAACCCCTATCCTATTATATGGAACACAGTGTGCTTGACCAGGTCTGAAGTCGCGAAATTGCTTTTGGTATTGCGGCGACTGTAAAGGTGCTTTGTACATATAAATAATAGAGTCCAATAAAGAACTCTGAAAAGTTCTGACGAGTCTCCTCTACCACAAGAGGATTATGTTCCTGATAAGTTCTCTGTCAAATGAATACTTGAAATTGTTGTTCTGAAGGAGTTTGAGTCTGCCCACTTTCCTGTCCTGCTCATCTTATGAGCAATAACAGCTTTTCCAAATTGCCAATTAAACAAAGGCTGAAACTAAGGATGGAAGGTAAGATACTCCAAGCACAATACATACCTTCTCATGATATGATAAATATAAATAAAATGCTCAAGGATTTCAGAAGAAAAATGATCTCAGCTAGTTGAAAAGTCAGGAAAATAGTGATGGCAATTTAAAGCTGGGTTCATTTAATACATGTATGCAGAAATTTCCTGGAGCTCATTTAGTGTTTCTCCCCATTCATGCAGCAGTTCCATGATCAGTGTTACATTGTTTCTGGATGAGCTCCACCTCCTCACCCTGTCCATGAAATGTTTCTTCTATTTCCCCAGATAGGCAGATATTAAAGGGTTGGAGAGCGCTAAGTTAAAGTGTTGCCATTTAACCTGGGCATTGAAGAGAGGGTAGAGCCAATAAAGGGAAATGAGAGGGAAGGACATGCCATCATGAAATTGCAAATGCAGTGAATTAATAAATAACCAGTTTACCCGAAGCTTGAATAAGTTCAGCATAACAAAGTAATTATTCTTTTAAAAAACAACCCTTTATTTTGATAGTAAATTGTGAGACACTGAAAATTGTGACTAAGATGATTTTTCTAGGATCATGTTTTAAGGCATATATCAGATAGGAAACAATGTGGACAATGTAGGATTGGGATGATTCTCAGAGAAACTAGACTTCTAGGACTGAATCAGAAAGGAAAAAAAAAAGATGATGAACCAGAAGAACAGTGTACTTGGACCACTTGGACTTAGGGAAAGATTATAAAGGAAAGGCGCTCTGAGGAAATTACTTTGTAAGAATGAGTGCTGGATTCATACACAACAGGCGTAAATTGGAAGAGCGAACTAACAAGATAAAAGTTGAATTGGAAACATGAATATAAACTCAGACTCACTATATCAAAACTAGGAATTCTATCTATTTAGAGTCAGAGCCTTTTTTGGAAGAGATCTTTGAGTAATATATCTTCATTCCTCTAAGGTTAGAAACCCCTGATCACCTAAATATTTCCAGGGGTGAGGAACTCAGTACTTTTGTTGTTATTCCTTCCCTCCCTACTACACAAAAAGCTCAGCATTTACTTTACCAGGTTAACCAACGCTTTTGGAATTCTATTTATAGTAAAATGTTTTATTACTTTAAATATTAACTAAATCCCACCTCTCTGACTTTTGTTTCTTTATCCTAATACTGTGTATAACATGAAAATGTTTTCTTTATCAAGATATCTTTGCTAGCATCTCCTAACTGTAAGGTTACTCTATTTTCCCTGAGTTATAATGAAGTTACTTTATCTATTTCCCATGAAAAATTGTATATACATATACACATATACACTTACACATACACATACACATACATATACACATACACATACATATACATATACACACATACACATGCACATACACATGCACATACACAAGCACATACACATGCACATGCACATACACATGCATATACACATACATATACATATACATATACATATATATACATATACATATACATATACATATACATATACATATACATATACATATATATATACGTACGTATGCGATGTGTGTGTAGTGCAGTGCGTGTACATGTACATGTACATATACCTATACCTATACCTATACCTATACCTATACCTATACATATACATATACATATACATATACATATACATATACATATACATACACATACGCATATACATATGCATATACATATGCACATGCATATACACATGCACCTGCATATACACATACACATACATATACATATACATACACATGCATATACACATACACATACATATACATATACACATACACATGCACATACACATTCATATACACATACATATACACATACATGTACATATGCACATACACTTATGCATATGCATACACATATGCATATGCTTGCACACATGCACATACACACATACACATACACACATACAGATACAGATACACATACACACATACACATACAGATGAACATACACATACACACATACACATAACACATACACACAGACACATATATAGACATATATATACATATATACATACATATGTATCCTGATATTACAGTAAGTCTTCTTGGAAATGCTTTGAGAAATGTGCATATTCCTCAGAAATTCCACATCTACAAACTGAGCAAAATCTTCACAACATACCTTGCATCTGGCGTAACTGAATCCTTCATATTTTTGTGATGTTAGTGCTTTTTTTAAATAAGAGTCATCATGATTTACAAAGTTATTCATAGTTGAGTCATAGA
This sequence comes from Cryptotis parvus, assembly GCA_021461705.1. Taxonomy (NCBI): domain Eukaryota; kingdom Metazoa; phylum Chordata; class Mammalia; order Eulipotyphla; family Soricidae; genus Cryptotis; species Cryptotis parvus. The sequence continues at coordinate 60,983 of JAJIBD010027193.1, read as the reverse complement.
CTCAACATAATATTTCAGTACCAATCCCAACATCAGTGTCAATATTCACTGGTGTCCTCAGGTTCTCTTCCACCTTGGTTCCTTGACAGGACTTTTTATTTTTATTTATTTATATTTAAAAAATATTTTATTATACCACCATGAGATATACAATTACAAAGATGTTCATGTTTCAGTTTTGTTCATACATTGTTAAAGCACCTCCACCAGAGCCCAATTCCCACCACCATATTCCCACACCACCGCCCTCCCCTAACCTGCCTCAATGGCAAGTTCTTTTTCTTTTTAAAAACAGGGTCTTTTATTTTTATTGTATTTTTATTGGTTTTTTTTTGCTTTTTTGGGGGTAACACCCAGCAATGCTCAGGGGTTTCTCCTGGCTCTGCACTCAGGAATTACTCCTGGCAGTGCTCGGGGACCATATGGGATGCCAGGGATTGAACCCAGGCCGGCACAGGCCGGCCCGCATGCAAGGCAACGCCCTACCAGCTGGTGCTATCTCTCCGTCCGCAATGGCAAAGTTCTTTATCACCTCTCTCTCTCTCTCTCTCTCTCTTCTCTCTCTCTCTCTCTCTCTCCCTTCTCTTACACATTGAGAATTGCAATATATACATTTAGAGGTTATCATGTGTATCTTTTCTACCTGTAGTCAATGCTCAGTTCTAGGCTGGTATTATCACTTTCACCAATTATTAGCACACTGTTCACTTATCTTACCTAACCTCTGACTCCCAAACATTTGTGGTAGATTCCACTTTTGACAAGACCTCCTGATCTATGTTTTGCCTGACCTTGGATATTGGTAACATAGTGTATATACATTATATATATATATATATGTATATATGTATATATATATATATATGACATGCAAATAAATGCAGTCATTCTGTATCTGTCTTATTCCTTCCGGCTAATTTCACACAACACAATCATCTCCATGTCTATTCATTTATAGGCAAATTTCATAACTTCGTTTTTCCCAACAGATTCTTAGTATTCCATTGTGTAGATGTACCATAGTTTCTTTATCTATCCATCAGTTCTTGGGCACTCTGGTTGTTTCCAGATTCTGGCTATTGTGAAGAGTGCTGCTATGAAAATAAAAGTGTAGATGGTGTTTCTGCTGTGTGTGTTTGGCTTCCCAGGGTATATTCCCAGGAGTGGTATGGCTGGGTCAAAAGGGAGCTCAATTTCTAGTCAAAAAATGGAGAGAAAAATGAATAGAAACTTTGACAGGGAAATCTAATGGACAAAATGCATATGAAATAATGCTCATCATCACTAATCATGGTAGCAGCTCTGCCCCATGTCTGTGTTTCCCTGTTCCCAGCCACTCACGAGGCACCCGGGAGGGGATGGCAGGTTCTAGCCCTGGCCTGCCACCCCAGCAGAGCCTCGCAACAAGCCAGACGACTCCCCACTCCATGAGGGCCTCCATTTTCCACATCTGGACTTCCCTCTCGTCAGAACTCTAACCAACAGACCAGCCTATCACAGACTGCCTCACGCAAGCGGCCGGACGGTTCATCAATAAATGCTGGATTTAGAGATGACTACAAGAGTATGCTACCCGCATGGCAGAGCCTGGCAAGCTCTCCCGTGTCATTTTTGATATGCCAAATACCAGTAACAATTTTAGACCTCATTCCCATGACCTGATGGAATGGTTTGAGGCTCTTTATGTTCCTGGAGCAGGCTATGGCAGAGACAAATGGGAGCTCAATATCTAGTCTTTGGAGGAATGTCCATATTGTTCTCCAAAAAAGGCTATACCAGTCGACATTTCCACCAACAATGGATGACAGTCAATCCACGCTAACACTTGTTGTTCTTGCTCTTTTGGATATGTGACAGTCTCTGTGGTGTGAGATGATATCTCATTGTTGTTTTGATTTGCATCTCTCTGATGATTAGTGATCACTATCACTATCACTATCTTCCCGCTTATCATCAACTTGCTCGAGCGGGCTCCAGTAACATCTCCATATGTCCTGTGTCATGCTCGTAGAGCCCAAGGGCATCTGCTCGCTCCAGGAACATAAAGAGCCTCAAACCATTATATTAGGTCATGGGAATGACCTAACATAATTGTTACTGGTTTTTGGCATATCAAAAATGACACGGGCAGCTTCCCAAGCTTGCCGTGCCGGGTGGCATACTCTTCTAGTCACCTCTAAATACAGCATTTATGTGGCCGCGTGAGCCGGGATGTGATAGGTTAGTCTGCTGGATGGAGTTCTGACGAGAGGGAGATCCGGATGTGGAAAATGGTGGCCCTCATGGAGTGGGGGGGGATCGCCTGGCTTGTTGCAAGGCTCTGCCGGGTGGCGGGCCAGGGCTAGAACCTGCCATCCCTCCCAGGTGCCCTCATGAGTGGCTGGGCACAGGGAGAGCTGCCCCCCGTCTGTGAGTCTCTGCTGCAGGGTGGGTGTTGATGATCCGGCCTGTGATAGGCTCATCTGCTGGATGGAGTTCTGATGAGAGGGAGGTCCAGATGTGGAAAATTGAGGCCCTCATGGAGTCGGGGAGTCGTCTGGCTTGTTGCGAGGCTCTGCTGGGGTGGCAAGCTAGGGCTAGAACCTGCCATACCTCCCGGGCGCCTCATGAGCGGCTGGGAACAGGGGAGACACAGACATGGGGCAGAGCTGCTACCATGATTAGTGATGATGAGCATTTTTTCATATGCATTTTGTCCATTAGATTTTCTTCCCTGTCAAAGTTTCTGTTGATTTTTCCCCATTTTTTTGATGAGGTTGGCTGTTTTATTCTTGTAAAGTTCTACCAGTGCCTGATATATCCTGGATATTAATCCCTTATCAGATGGGTATTGGGTGAATAGCTTTTAAGTTTAATGTAGTCCCATATGTTAATCTTTGCTTCAGTTGCATTGTTAGTGGTGTTTCATCTTTGAAGATGTCTTCAGCTTCAATGTTGTGGATGGTTTTTCTTATATTTTCTTCACTTTACTTTATGGATTTGGTCAGATGTTGAGATCTTTTATCCATTTTGATCTGATTTCTGTGAATGGTGTTAGTCAGAGGTCTAAATTCATTTTTTCACATGTAGCTGCCCAACTTTCCCAGCAACACTTGTTGAAGAGGCTTTCCTTGCTCCATTTTGCACGTTTTTTGCTCTTTTATCGAAGATTAAATGATCATGTGTTTGAGGATGGGTGTCAGGATACTTAACTCTATTCCGTAGGTCCACAGGTCTGTTTTTGTTCCAATACCATGCTGTTTTACTACTACTGCTTTGTAATACAATTTGAAGTTGAGAAAGGTGATGCCTCCCATCTTCTTTTTCCCAAGGAGTTCCTTTTAGCTATTCTGAGGCTTTATTATTTCATACAAATTTCAGGAGTGTTTAGTTAGTTTCTTTGAAGAAAGTGTTGAGTATACTTATAGGGACCACATTGAATCTGTACAAAGCCTAGGGAGTATTATCATTTTGAGAATGTTGATTCTTCCCATCCATGATCAGGGAATGTGTTTCCATTTCCTCTTGTCCTCTTTTGTTTCCTGAATCAGTGCCTTTTAGTTTCAGACCATGATGCACTGAAAACGGAAGTTAACCATACACAGAAACAGGGAGTCAAACCAAACACCTGTAAACTGAACAGCTCTACTGATGAACAACCAATGGAAGAAATCAAGCAGGAAATTCAAAGATTCCTGTAAACAAATTAAAATGAAGACACCACCTATCAGAACTTGTGGGACACAGCAAAAGCAGTGTTAAGAGGAAAGCTCATAAATATGGAGCCAGAGTAATAGTACAGCGGGTAGGGCATTTGCCTTGCATGCAACCAACCCAGGGTTGATCCCCAACATCCATATGGTCCCTCAAGCACCGCCAGGAGTAATTCCTGAGTGAAGAGCCAGGAGTGCCCCCTGAGCATTGCTGGGTATGACCCAAAAAGAAAAAAAACAACCCCCCGAAATTTGTCTTTCCTTTCCTTATGTCTTAATTTCTTAAAATTTTATTTATTTGAAAAGCATTTCTTAAGTTTCTCATAGATTCCAGGCACTGTGTGAAAGCTCACTGCAGACATAATTGACATGGTTGGTATCTGTTCTTGTGCAACTTAGTGGGCACAGTGTTGATTATTTATGAAGTTAATTTTGATCACATAATTGTCTGATGCTAAATTCATTTTAATTCACAGGATAATTGTGTAAATATAATGTTTTTCTATTGATTTAATAAATAAATAAAATAAGTAAAAAAAAAGAGGAAAGTTCATAGCTCTGCAAGCATTCATCACGAAAAAAAGAAAGGGCCCAGATATATAACCTAACTTCACAGCTCAAAATATTAGAAAAAGACCAACAAAAGGAGTCCAACCCAGGAAGAAAGAAGGAAATAATAAAATTTAGAGAGGAAATCAATGAGTTGGAAACCCAAAAACAATCCAAAACATTAATGAAACCAGGAGCTGGTTCTTTGAAAAAAATAAACAAGATCGACAAACCACTGGCAAGACTTGTAAGGACAGGGAAAGAGAGAATACAATAAACAGTATCAGAAATAAAAATTGGGACATCACAGCAGAAACCACAGAAACACAAAAGATCATCAGAGATTACTTTGAGGGTCTGTATGCCATGAAACATGAGAACCTAGAATAAATGGATAAATTACTGAAGTCCTATAACCTCCCACAGTTGAAACAAGACCTGCAATACCTGAATAAGCCTATCACCATCAAGGAAATTGAAACAGTAACTAAAAGTCTGCCAAAACACAAAAGTCCAGGTCCAGATGGTGTCACTAGTGAATTCTATTTGGTAGAATTCACTAGTGAAATATCGCCCTGACACCCAATGTAGGCAGAGACAACACAAAGAAAGAAAACTACAGACCAAACTTCCTGATGAACATAGATGCTAATATCTTCAACAAAATACTAGCAAACAGAATCAAAAGACCTATCAAAAAGATTATACATCATGACCAAGTAGTATTCATCCAGAATGCAAGGATGGTTCAACATTCATAAGGCAGTCAACATAATACATCATATCAATAAGAGAAAAATTAAAACCTTGTAATTATATCGATAGATGCAGAGAAAGCATTTGACAAGATCCCACACCCGTTCATGATTAAAACCCTCCAAACAATAGGAATTGAAGGAAACTTCTCAATATAGTTGAAGCCATCTACCAAAAGCCCATAGTGAGTATCATTCTCAATGGGGAAAAATTGAAATCCTTCCCCCTAAGATCAGGGACAAGACAAGGTTGCCCACTCTCACCACATCTATTCAATATAGCTGGAAGTACTTGCATAGCAATCAGAGAAGAAAAGGACATTAAGGGGCATCCAGATAGGTGAGGAAGAAGTCAAGGTCTCAATATTTGCAGATGTCATGATATTATACCTAGAGAACCCTAAACTATCAAAAATCTCCTAGAAACAATAGATACTTATAGCAGAGTGTCAGGGTACAAAATCAATACCCAAAAGTCGGTGAGAGAAGAAAGGGATATTAAGAAATTGATTCCATTCACAATTGTTCCACAGAAAATCAAATACCTAGGAATCAGCTTAACAAGTGTGCACAGGGCCTGTACAAAGACAGGCACTTTTTAAAGTACGGTTGTTGTAGTTTGAATCTCATATTCCCAGTGTTGCTGGTTTTGTGGTTTGAATATACAGCTGTTGGGGAGCCGCTGGGGTCTCCAATGATATCAGGGAATGAGTTCCGTTCTACCTTCGTAGCTGGCGGGAATGGATGAAAACTCAGGAATCCAGTGAAGTTTTAAAAGCTTTATTCTCACAGGCTCTGGTATACAATCCAACAACAGAAAAATCCCAGACTTAGCTTCTTAGCTGGGCCCCAGCCACATGTAGGTTTAGAATCCTAGATCAAGAGTGCTGCCACCAGTGTTGAGGCCTAACAGGCAAGAGGCAGAGAGGAGAGGCAAAAAGCATGGGGGACCCAAAATGCAAAAAATGACCCTTCTCATTTCTCCTTGCTTATTTTATAGATAGAAGCCCGCAAAAACCTTCCAGCCCTGCCCATCGTGGGCTGGCTAAGTGTAGCCAGAGCCTAAGGCTCAGTAGGAAATGTCACCCAACATATGGCTATACCACTTCTCTAGTGAAAAGTTCATATTCTTAAAAAATAAACTATTTCAAATTTCTTGAAAATAAGATTATAGGTTGGATTCCTTTCCTTTTATAGGTCAAAGTTGGAGATAGAGAAGATAGATAGCTCCTTTAAGATAGACAGATGGCTCAGAGAACTGAAAAACATGTTTTTTATGTAGAAGACCAGGATTCAAGTTCTATGCTACAGGATCCACTAACTACCACTGGCAGTAACACCTGAGCAGTAAGTGAGAAGTAGTACCAAAATTACTAAGTATGCTCCACCCCTGTTCAAAATATGTTACTTAATTTTTTAAAATTTTATTATACCACCATAAGATATACAATTACAAAGCTGTTCATGATTGGCTTTCAGTCATACTTCTTGTATCACTTGTCTTCCCATTGTTCATCGATTTTCTAGAGCGGGCACCAGTAACATCTCCATATGTCTTGTTGCAAGCAAGTGTACCCCAGGGGCATCTGCTTGCTCCAGGAACAGGAAAAGCCTCAAAACATTCTTTCAGGTCATGGAAATAAGGTTAATAATTGTTAGGGTTTTTTGGCATATCAAATAAAACACGGGTAGCTTGCCAGGTTCTGCTGTGTAGGTGTCTATGCCATTTAATTTTTTTATTAAATATTTTATTATACCACCATGAGATATACAATTACAACGTTGTTCATGTTTAGAGGTTTAGGTCACATATTGTTCCAGCACACGCCCTCCACCAGTTCCCATTTCCCACCACCAATGTCCCCAATTCTCTCCCCCCTCCCATAGCCTGCCTAAATGGCAGGTTTTATCTCTTTTCTCTCCTCTCTCTCTCTATTCCTTCTCTTACACATTGTGGGTTGCACTACCTACACTTAGAGCCATCATGTGAATTTTTTGCCTGTATTTAATGCTCAGATCTAGGTTGGTATTAGCCCTTTCGACATTTATTCACACATGTTCCCTTCTCTGTCTTACCTAACCTCTCACTCGCACACGCGTTATGTTTTACACTTTTGGTAAGACCACCTGATATATTTATGTCATGCAAATAAATGCAGTCATTCTATGTCTCTCTCTTTCCTTCTGACTAATTTCACTCAACATGATCCTTTCCATGTCCATCCATTTATAGGCAAATTTCATAACTTCATTTTTCCTAACAGCTGCATAGTATTCCATTGTGTAGATGTACCAGTCTCCAGCCCGCAGATTAATCCAGTCTCCAGCCTGGCTTGTCAGAAACCCAGCCTACAAGGACCCACCATGCAGAGACCCGCCCCTCAGAGGAGAGTATTTCAAGCCCAGGAATGCTTGAGCCTAAGACACAGGTACACCCGGCAGAGCAGAAACCAGATTTCCGGCCTGCGCCTCTGTGCGGCCGTGCGATTTACCTCCAAATTACCATAAATATTCTACCTACCCTTCTGAGAGAGCCCCACAAAGTAATGAGAATATAGCGCCCATATGGCAGAGCCTGGCAAGCTGTCTGATGTGTGTTCGATATGCCAAATCTAGTAACAGAAATGTTTATTTTCGTGACCACGAAAGAGCCCTTAATATGGCAGCAGTAAGAAAGGCAAACAAGCAGTGCCTGATAAAATTTTATGGCCATTCTAGGCTGCCAAAACGAAGAAGGACTAAAATGACTGTCTGTACTTTCAATGCATGTACGCTGGCATTGGAAGCATACATTGAGGATCTGATGCTGCAAGCGCAAAAGATCAAGTATGACATCATTGGTCTGACTGAGATGAGGAGGCGCCAGTTGCACCATGCTGTATTTGACACTGGAGAAGAATTGTTCCTTGGAACATGCGAAGAAAAGAGGCATCGGTGGTGTTGGTGTCCTTGTCAACACGAACATGGCCGTAAACATTGATTCATTTGAATGCCTAACAAACCAAATAGGACGATTGCACTGAAGAGATGTGGTCCACTGCCAGCAATTTCTATCTTCATTGTCTACGCACCAACATCCACATACAAAGAAGATGAAATTGAGAAATTCTACATGGAATTGGAGGAGTTCTATAAAAAAAGATCACACCTTCTACAAGATCATAGTTGGTGATTTTAATGCCAAGATAGGACAGAGAAGATCAGCTGAAGAACTCCACATCGGGACCCATGGCCTAGAATGGAACGAACAGGGTGAGAGACTATCTGAGTTCATCATGTCCACCAAGATCATTCATGGGAACTCACAGTTCCAGGAAGCAGAAGCGAAAAGTTGGACATGGGAATCTCCTGGCGGACAGTTCCACAATGAAATTGACCACATCATCTTCAATCGACGGTTTTGACTGACCAAAGTAGCTGTCGTCCCCAAATTCCAGACAGGATCGGACCACCCGTCTCCCTTCGTGCAAAATTCTACTTCCCGCAATGGGGAGAAAAGGCTGCAAAGTTTAAGAAGAGAACTCCCAGAATGACCACCAACTGGGAACTCTTTGGCACCATTACAGCAACATGGGAAGATACCATCATTGACGACATCGATGAAGAATACAACCAACTGGTTCAGCACCTCCATGATTGTGCAAAGAATGCTGAGAGAGAGAAAGACACAAAAGGACGCCTGTCTTCAGAAACTCTTAAGCTCATTCGCCAACGTGGCAAGGCACAAGCCTCAGGAGACCAAATTCTAACGTCCAAGCTTACTAAACGGTGCAGAGAAGCGATAAAAGAAGACCTCAAAAACAGAAGAGCAGAAATACTGGAAGATACAGCAGAAGCCGGGAAAAGCATTCGCACTGCCCGCCTGTCCTTCGCGAACTATAAGACCAAGATGACTGCCCTCCAACGCCCTGATGGATCTATCACATCTTCAGAAAGGCAATGGAGAAGATTATCCAGGACTTCTACTCAAATCTCTTTGATAGCCACATCCACCTGCCCACATACCAAATTCCACAGGATGTATATGTCATTCCCAACGTTCTCCCTTCTGAAATCCGACGTGCCATCTCGTCGGTAAAGAAGGGAACAGCACCAGGCCCAGACAAAGTCAGACCCGAACACCTGAAGAATCTGCCATTGGTACTCATCAATACACTAGCTCGGCTCTTCACATGCTACCTGTCCAAATGCAAGGTGCCCTCCCAATGGAAAACCAGCAGAACAGTTCTACTGTTCAAGAAGGAAGACATTCACGACATTGGCAATTATCGTCCCATCTGCCTGTTGTCCATCATCTACAAGCTGTTTACAGGAGACATCCTGAACAGGTTTAGCAGAACACTAGATGAAGGACAACCATGCGAGCAAGCAGGCTTCCGGAAAGGATTCAGCACAACCGACCATATCCACACAGTAAACAAGCTCATTGAGGTTTGTAGGGAGTACAAGATGTCGCTCTGTCTCACGTTCATTGATTTACAGAAAGCCTTTGATTCTGTGGAGACTGAAGCAGTCATCGAAGCCCTAGAAAGCAGGGTGTTCAAACCCAATACATCAAGATCCTTCGTGAGCTGTATTACTGATTCACCACCAGGATCTCACCATTCTACAAAGAAGTGATCATTAATGTGAAAAGAGGGGTTCAACAGGGTGATACCACTTCACCAAAACTCTTCAGCGCCACCCTCGAGAACATTATGGGACAATTAGAATGGGAAGGAATGGGAATGAAGATAGATGGTCGGCAACTAAACCACCTCCGCTTCGCTGATGACATCCTTCTAATAACACCAAACATTAGCCAAGCGGCACAAATGCTGGCTGACTTCGACCGAGAATGTGAAAAGATAGGTCTACAGCTGAATCTAAAGAAAACAATGTTCATGAAAAATGAACTAGTTCCTGAGGCCCCATTCACTCTCAATGGAACAAACATCTCTAAATGCAGCAGTTATGTATACCTAGGTCGAGAAATCAACATGATCAACGACCTAAAACCTGAGCTGTGCAGGAGGAAGAGAGCGGCATGGAATGCCTTCAAAGGCATCGAAGAAATAGCTAAAAGGACAAAGGACCTCCTGCTCCTGGCACATCTCTTCGACTCCACCATTCTCCCTGCATTAACATATGCCTCAGAGACCTGGGCCCTACGAAAGCAGGATGAGAATGCTATTGGGGTCTCCCATAGAGGAATCGAAAGACCTATGCTTGGAATATCACGCCTCACTCAAGTGAGAGAAGGAATCCGGAGTTCTGACCTCCATCGCTATCTCAGAATCAGGGATGCTGTCTCGTTTGCCAAGGCATCGAAAATCTGATGGGCTGGACATGAAATGCGATTTGGAGACAACCGCTGGACTAGAGCCGTTACCGACTGGATCCCACTGGACATCAAAAGATCACGTGTCCGCCCACCTACAAAATGTCAGACTTTCTTGTTAAGACCCTGAAGGAACGGTTTGAGGCTCTTGATATTCCTGAATCAACCAGATGCCATTGGGCTACATTGGCACGTGATAGGGTCCAATGGAAATGTTACTGGCACCCACTCGAGCAAATCGATGAATAACGGGATTCAAGTGATTAAGTGATCAAGATATACCACAGATTCTTTACCAGTCATCAGTTCTCAGGATGCCATTTCATTTAAGGACATGACTTTGAGGAACTTTCCTTAGCTTTCCAGAAATATCATGTAGTAAATTTTGATTCACTATAGAATTTGATGATAGCACTCACATATTAAATTTCAATAAAGAATAATGGAAAACCACAAAGCTCTCTGTCAGAAAATACCTATTTATATGGGACTGGAGAGAACACAGAAGGTAAAGAGTTTGCCTTGCATACAGCAGACCTGGGTTCAATTCCCAGCATACATATAGTCTCCTAAGCACCACCAGGAGTAATGAACCAAAAATAATCTTTGGTTTCTGAGCAAAGAACCAGAAATAACCTCTGAGCATTTGTGGGTATGGCACAAAAACAAAAGAAAACAATAACAGAAAACCTCTTTAGAGGTCATTCTCAGGACTATGGGTATGAGGGTGAAACTATCTACCACTGCAGGTCAAGAAACTTCAGGTAGAGTCTTTAAAAAATATTTATTTATTATTTATTTTTTCTGAGGCCACCCCGGCAGTGCTCAGGGGTTAATCCTGGTTCTGCACTCTGCAATTACTCCTGGCAGTGTTCAGGAGGCAATATTGATGTAAGGGTTCAAATCCAGGTTGGCTGTGTGAGAGCCAAGAGCCTACTCCAGCCCCTCAAACCTCATGTAGCTTTTTTTAAAAGTATTTTATTATATCACCGTGAGATATACAAATAAAAAGATATACAATTAAAAAGTTCATGTTTGGGTTTTGGTCATACAGTGTTCCAGCACTCGTCCCTCCACCAGTGCCCATCTCCCACCACCAACATCCCGGTTCCCTCCCCTTCCCCAGCCCACCTCCATGGCAGGTTATTTCTTTCCCTTTCTCTCTCTTTCTCTTTTCCTTCCCTTCCAGACTATGGATTACAGAACATATATTAAAAGGTTGTCATGTGTATCCTTTTGCCTCTATTTAATGCTCAGTTCTAGGTTGGCATTAGTACCCTCGACAATTATTAGCACCCTGTTCCATTTTCTGTCTTACCTAACCTCTGACTCCCACACGTTTGTGATAATTTCCACCTTTGACAAGACCTCCTGATATATGTTTCACTTGACCTTGGATATTGGTATCATAATATGTACATATATATTTATGCCATGGGAAACAGTGACTAAGATACAAAAGCAGTCCACAGAGTGGGTAAGAATATTCACCCAATACCCATCTGATAAGGGGTTAATATCCAGGATATATCAGGCACTGGTAGAACTTTACAAGAAGAAAACAAATAACCCCATCACAAAATGGGGAGAAGAAATGAACAGAAACTTCAGCAAGGAAGAAATTAGAATGGCAAAAAAACATATGAAAAAATGCTCATCATCACTAATCATCAGAGAGATGCAAATCAAAACAACAATGAGATACCACTTTACACCACAGAGACTGGCACATATTCAAAAGAGCAAGAAAAACAAGTGCTGGTGTGGATGTGGGGAAAAGGGGACACTCATCCATTGTTGGTGGGAATGCCGGCTGGTACAGCCTTTCTGGAAAAACAATATGGACTTTCCTCCAAAGACTAGAAATTGAACTCCCATTTGACCCAGCCATACCACTCCTGGGAATCTACTCTGGGAAACCAAAACTACGTAGCGGAAACACCATCCCTACTTTTATGTTCATAGCAGCATTATTCACAATAGCCAGAATCTGGAAGCAACCAGAGTGCCCGAAAATCGATGACTGGATAAAGAAGCTTTGGTACATCTACACAATGGAATACTGTGCAGCTGTTAGGAAAAATGAAGTTTTAAAATTTGCCTATAAATGGATGGACATGGAGAAGATTATGTTGAGCGAAATTAGCAAGAAGGAGAGAGACAGATACAGAATTTTAAAAAATTTTTAAAGTATTTTATTATACCACTGTGAAATATACAATTACAAAGATGTTCATATTTGGGTTTCGGTCATACAGTGTTCCAGCACCCATCCCTCCACCAGTGCCCATCTCCCACCACCACCAACATCCCCGATTTTCCTCCCCCTTCCCCCAGCCCACCTCCATGGCAGGTTCTTTATTTCTTTCCCTTTCTCTCTATTTCTTTCTTTTCCTTCCCTTCCAGATTGTGGATTTCATGTAGCTTTTTAACTCTACTTCTACTTAGAGAGACCTTTGTTTTTCAGATATTTTTCTTAAAATGAGGTAAATATATAAATGTCTCATTTAAGTGCCCAAATTAAAGTAGTATAATGTATGTAAGGCAATTATATTGTGTTCCATAATTGTAAATAGTTCCTAGTTTTTATTAAGTAACGAAGTGGAGTTAAGTGTGCTGCAGTAGGTCCCTCAAGATCTGAGCGTCATCTCTATGCACTAGTAGAGCCATGAGGCTCTATGGCACAGGGAGGCATAGGGAGTCTGTCTCTCCCAGTCTCACACTGAAGAGAATGAGAGTCATTGACCATTGCCATCTTCTTCCTGCCATTGTCAGTCAATAAGGCCAATTGCTCCCACCCATTCCCACTATCCCGTTCTAGGAATTGACCTTCCCCTATTCTCCATTCAATTGTTTTCATTCTTTAACTTTTATCTACTTGTTCAAAACCTAAGCAGATGATGTTTTTACTAAACCCAAGGAACGTGTAAATCATTGAAAATACAAAAATTAATAAAACTTTATTCTGGTTTTCCACAAATTTCCATTATTTTTTATTTTATTTTTTTCTAATATTTTATTATAACACAATGAGATATACAATTGCAAAGATGTTCATGTTTAGTTTTCAGTCATACGGTGTTCCAGCACCCATCCCTCCACCACTGCCCACTTCCCACCACCAATGTCCTCAAATTCCCTCCCCCTCCCTAGCCTGCCTCTAGGGCAGTTTCTTTATCTTTTCTCTCTCTCTCTCTCTCTCTCTCTCTCTTTTTCTTCATTCTCTTACACCTTGTGGCTTGCAATGCATACATTTAGAGGATATCATCTATATACCTTTGCCTATATTCAATGCTCAGTTCTAGGCTGGTATTATCATTTTCAATGATTATTAGCACACTGTTCCATTCTCTGTCTTACCAAACATCTGACTCCCACACACTTGTGGTAGATTCTACCCGCTGACAAGACCTCCTAATCCATATTTTGTCTGAACTTGGATATTGGTATCATACTATGTATATATATATAGATATATCATTATCTATCTATCTATCTATCTATCTATCTATCTATCTATCTATCTATCTATCTATCTATCTATCTATCTATCTATCTATCTATCTATCTATCTATCTATCTATCTATCTATCTATCTATCTATCTATCTATCTATCTATCACTTGTCTTCCCATTGTTCATTGATTTGCTCTATTGCCGGGTGCCAGTAACATCTCCATTTGTCCCTGTCTCATGCTAGTGTAGCCCAAGGGTCTGCTTGCTCCAGGAACATGAAGAACCTCATTCCATCTTCAGATCATGGGAATGAGGTATATAATTGTTGCAGTTTTTAGCATATCAAATACCACACAGGTAGCTTGCCATGCTTTGCTGTGCTGACACTCTTAGTTTTTGCATTTACTGATGCACTTCACAGCTGCTTTGCACTCTCTAGTGTGGGGTTCTGATGAACTGGACTTGAGATGGGCTTTTCTCTTGGGTGGAGCTCTGCAAGCTATGGAATCTGGACATTGAAAATGGCTGCCATCATGGTGTGGGGGTTCCTCTGGCTTCTTCCAACTCTCTCTTGGGGTGGTGGGCTTCTTAGTGGTGGGCATTAAGAAGCACAGTGATGAAATAACAAATGACCCAAAGCAATGGAACTAACAATCTGCAGACCTGATGCAGAGACAGGTCAGGGTGGGAGGGGGGGATAATACATTAATTTAGTTGTGTATATAGAGTTAAGACAAAAGATGTGCAATAATATATGATATATACTGTTAATGGTATAGAAGTTTAGAGTCAAAATTCTGTTTTTGAGCCATATCTGCCAGTGGTTAGAGCTCACCCTTGGCTCTTTGCTTAGGGATCACTCCTGGCAGGGCTCAGGAGACTATACATGCAGCATCAGGATTGAACGCTGGTTGGCCATGTATGAAACAAGCACCCTGCCCATTGTACTCTCTCTCAAGCCCCAAAGAGTCAATCATTTTTTAAATTTATTTTTGTTTTATTCTGTTTCCCCCATACCCAAGAGTGCTCAGGGATTTCTCCTGGCTCTTCACTCAGGAATCACTTCTGATAAACTCAGGACCATATGGGATTCCAGGGATTGAAGTCTGTTGGCTATTTGCAAGGTAAGTGCCTTGCCCATTTTACTATAATTCAGGCCCCAAGACTCAGATTTTTAATGATTCTAGTCTTAGAATATGTTTTTTTTTAATTTTTTGTTTCTTTTGTTTAGGCATCAGAACCCAGGTCATCATTCATACATGCAAGGCAGGCATTTCTACCTCCGAGGTACATTTTCAATTAAGAGTAGATTTTATCTGAATGTAGAGGGATTAAAAAAATTTGAGAGCCAGAGAGCTACCACAGGAGGTACAGCAGCTGCCTTGCAAGTGGCCACATCAGCTGCTACCCAAGTCCTAATCCACAGCTCCAGAAGGGGTCCCCTGAGCACAAATCAGGAAGCACGTCTGCAATGTCAGGTGTGGTCCAAATCCCCCCATGCTCAAATCAATCAAATCAATCAATCTTTTTTAATTTAAATGGATTTAATGTTAAGGGAAGAAATTTGTATTGTTCAGGTGATATTGCAAAGTAGGATTTATATCCAATGTGATGAAAATCAATAGTTTGCAAATGTGTATCAAGTATGTTTCACTTTAGTATTGTATTATGTCCTTAACATCTGTGTGAAATTCCTTCATACTATCTGTTCCTCATATTTAACATTTTTAAATCAGTTTGTTCTTTCCCCTCTAAGAGCATGTTATGCCTTACGATTGAGATAATATTTAAAAATTCATCCTCAGTTTATAGATCAGGAAATAAAAAGTTTATTGACTTGTCAAGTATCAGAGAACTAGGATCTGTCACCAAGTTATCTGATTATTTTAAGCATGCCCTTAAAAGACCACTATTTTATGTTTCTTTCCAAGATAGTATAGACATTTAGTTAGAATAATTTAGTCTTAGGAAATTGATGTTGGAAAGGAAGCCATGATGATGAAAGTTTCTTTTATATTTTATTTTTACTTATGATTTACAATACCGTCAATGACAATATTTGTGCATATAACATTGTAATACCTCACTCTGCTCCCCCCACTGGAGTGTCTATTTCCTTCTACTATATATATACATAATATATTCATAACATATACATATATATTTATTTGACATCATGCAAATAAATGCAGGCATTCTATAGCTGTCCTTTTCCTTCTGGATAATTTCAATCAACATTAATCTCTCCATGTCCATCCATTTATATGCAAATTTGACAACTTCATTTTTCCTAACAGCTGCATAGTATTCCATTGTTTATATGTACCATAGTTTCTTTATCCCATCATCAGTTCTCAGACACTCTGGTTGCTTCCGAATTCTGTATATTGTGAATAGTGCTGTTATAAACACAAAAGTTTATATGGTATTTCTGCTGTGCGCTTTTGACCTTTCAGGGTATTCCCAAGAGTGGTATGGCAGGGTCAAATGGGAGCTCAATTTCTAGTTTTGGGAGGAATGTCCATATTTTCCAAAGACTGTACCAGTCGACATTCCCACAACATACATTATATTTTTAATGGCAGCCTTTCACCCAGTGGAAGAGCTAAAATCAAGTCTTATCTATGTTGGCAAGGTTGTGAAGAAATTGAAGTCTTTGTATTATACTACAGAATAAAAGCAAATTGGTGCCACCACTTTGAAAAATTGAAAGTTCCCTCAAAGAATGAGACAGTATATGACTAAATAATTCCACTCCTAAGTATACATCCAAGAGAATTGACATATGCTCAAACAAAAGTTTGTACATGAATGTTTTTGGCAGAAGTATTAATAATTACCAGAAGGCAAAAACAACTCAAATATCCATTAATAAACTAAGATAAATGAAATATGCATGCACATGAAATGTTTATAATTCAGTCATTAAAAGAAATTGAGTACTGGATAAAAACTTTGATAACATTTTATAAAATTTAAAAATAATTTTTTTAAATTATACCACTGTGTGATATAAATTGCAACAATGTTCATGGGTTTGGGTTTTGGTCATACAGTGTTCCAGCACCAATTCCTCCACCAGTGCCCATTTCCCACCTTTCCCGGATTCCTTCCCCCTCTCCCTAGCCTGCCTCTATGGTAGGCACTCTGCCTCTTCTCTCTCTCTCTTTCTCTCTCTATCTCTTCCTTCTCTTACACATTTTGACTAATTTTGATAACATTTAATATGGGAAAGATGTCAGACTGAGGAGATGGACCAAAGTGCTAGCTTTGCATGTGGGTGTACCAGATTCTATTCCAAGAATCACGATACCCCAAGTACCACCAGAAATGCCCATCCAAAAACGGGTAGAGGAACCAGTTACCAATGTCATGTATTCCTCAAATTTTAAAAGCAATTTGAGGGGATTATGGTTACTAAAATAACAAAAAGAGAAATATGAATATAAAATGGTTTCACTCATGTGGACTTTAAACAAAGCAAACTATGAAGCAAAACAAAATGACCATCAGTGTTACAATAACATGGTGGTTGCTAGATGGGGAAGAAGTGAGTAGGAGGAATAGGTAGAGGGTGGTAGCTGGATGTTGGTGGAGGTTTATTAGAACTTAGATCATGAGGTATTGTGGGTATGTCATTTGTAGACCTGTGATGCTATATTACTAAAAGACAGTGTTGTAAATTCATATTAAATGTATATTGTTAGGTTCAATTTATAAAAAAAAGTTCAGACTCAATAGAGTAAGCAGATTTGTTATTTCTTGGACTTAGAGCAAACATGGGGGATGTGGAGACGGAAGAGAGTAATTAAACCATGAAATCCATCAAGAGCAGCAAAGAGGGAGTAACCTGGGGGTAAGGGAAAACTTTTCAGAAAAATGTAAATATCCAACTTCTGAAATAAGAGCAGGTATTTATTGATCCCAGCGATCCACCAGGGACTCTGTTACCATGGTAACCTTTCAACAATTCATATTCGATCATGCCAGAGAAGAGCACAATGAGGTTCTTATAAGTCACTGACAATATTCCAGGCTTTTTCCTGGATAGAGAGCACATAATGCTATTTACGTCTATGTAAAGACTACATATGTTGACTGAGAACTGAAATAGTCTGATAGTATGCTGACAAAAAATGCTCAATAACTCTATCCTGTCAACATGAAAGCGATTCAATGGTCTTAGAGTCTGGTGCCTGTACGTTAGGCCTATAGTTTCAGCTTTTCTTTGTGTCTGGAACAATGTCTTAGGTACAGAGTTTACTGAAAAGGTGATTCCAAGAAGCAAAAGTGAAGAGTGCAAAAGTTAGAAAAGACCAATGCAAAGGTATTTTATCAAGGTGCCACTTAGGCAATGGGGCTTTGGCAAATGCTACTCTTGATCTTAGACAAAAAGCTAGGAAGTGATCTAAACAACAATTTAGAAACTGATAGTAGTCTTGATCACTTGATCACTTAAATCCCGTTTTCATCGATTTGCTCGAGTGGGTGCCAGTAACATTTCCATTGGACCCTATCATGTGCCAATGTAGCCCAATGGCATCTGGTTGATTCAGGAATATCAAGAGCCTCAAACCGTTCCTTCAGGGTCTTGACAAGGAAGTCTGACCATCTTGTAGGTGGGCGGCCACGTGATCTTTTGACATCCCGTGGGATCCAGTCGGTAACGGATCTAGTCCAGCGGTTGTCTCCAAATCGCATTACATGTCCAGCCCATCTGATTTTCGATGCCTTGGCAAACGAGAGAGCATCCCTGGTTCTGGAATAGTGATGGAGGTCGGAACTCCGGATTCCTTCTTTCACTTGAGTGAGGCGTGATATTCCAAGCATAGCTCTTTCGATTCCTCTCTGGGAGAACCGAATAGTATTCTCATCCTGCTTTCGTAGGGCCCAGGTCTCTGAGGTGTATGTTAATGCAGGGAGAATGGTGGAGTCGAAGAGATGTGCCAGGAGCAGGAGGTTCTTTGTCCTTTTAGCTATTTCTTCGATGCCTTTGAAGGCATTCCGTGCCGCTCTCTTCCTCCTGCACAGCTCAGGTTTTAGGTCATTTATCATGTTGACTTCTTGACCTAGGTATACATAACTGCTGCATTCAGAGATGTCTGTTCCATTGAGAGTGAATGGGGCCTCTGGAACTAGTTCACTTTTCATAAACATAGTTTTCTTTAGATTCAGCTGTAAACCTATCTTTCTACATTCCATACTCTCTGCCCTTCAGAGGAGAGTATTTCAAGTCCAGGAATGCTTGAGCCACAGACACAGATACACCAGGCAGAGCAGATACCAGCTTTCCCCGTTGAACCCCCTCATTCCACGGACCACGAGAGCGACTTCTGACCCAAGTACACCATCCTGATAGAGCCTCAGAAGAACCCAGAGAAACCCCCACACCTTGCTGGCAGCGATCTTCACCATAAACACTCCACAGCTCGTAAGATCTCCACCCAAGAGATTAAGCCAGTCTCCAGCCCGGCTTGTCAGAAACCCAGTAGTCTTGACAGTACTCAGAAAATTGGAAAGTCTCATTAAATGCTACAAAGAAGAGATGAATTAATTCCAGGATTTTTAGTTTTTAATTTTGAATCACACCTGGCTATGCTCAGAGGTTGTTTACTCCTGCCTCTGTGCTCAAGAATTACACCTGGTGGTTCTTGAGGGGCCATATGTGATGCCTGGGATTGAACCTGGGTTGGCTGTAAACAAGGAAAATGCCCTACCCACTGTACTATTCCTCCAGCCCCTATTTCAGGAGTTTTAGACTTGAAACGAATAGCATGAAGTAGCAGGTTGAAAATTATTTGCTTTTATGGGGCCAGAGTGATAGCTCAGCGGGTAGGGCGTTTGTCTTGCACCGTGGCCTGCCTTTGCTGGCCTGGGTTCTATCCCCAGCATCCCATATGGTCCCCCAAGCACCACCAGGAGTAATTCCTGAGTGCAGAGCCAGGAGTAGCCCCTGAGCATTGCAAGGTGTGACCCAAAAAGGCAAAAAAAAATTTGCTTTTATTTTGAGCAAATTTGCTTTTATTTTGGAGGAAGAGTGGAGTTACACCTGGTAGTACTCAGGGCTTACTCCTGGATCTGTGCTCAAGGATCTCTACTGGTTTTATTCTGGGAACCATATGCCATGATGTGAAGCAAACCAGAGTAGCCCACATGCAAGGCAAGCGCCTTACCTCCTACACTAGCTCTTTGCCCTCAGACTTTTCACTCCTAAGACCAACCCCTTTGTCAATTAAGACATGTGGGATTATAAAAATAGTTCCTGATAGATGATATCTGTCAAATTCTATTGTAGAAGAAATTAAAGTTGCTGCATACTAAAAATACACCATAAAATATTACTTGTTTCAAAAATAACTTATTTTATAAAGGATATATGTAATGACAAATTTGGCATTGGTCTATATTTTTTCAACTCCTTTTATCTGGCTAAATGGAAGACAGTTGAATTCTGACATCTACCTATATATGTATCTGTTGTGATGTTGTTTGGTTGAAGTAGATAAATAAAATCCAGCCTCACGCTGAGGTAAGTTAGAAAAGGTAGTTGCATTTTAATAGTCTTTTAAAATGCAGAATTTGAATATTCTGTGAAATTATATCAAAACTCATTGAAGGAACCTTTGCTTTTTTAAAAGTTGTCTGTAGTGTGGAATCATGAGCTACTTTTAAACATCATGCTTCAGTTATTTGCAAAATTTGGTTCATTTTTATGCAAATTTTTCACAAATTTTATCTGTGCAACATCAAAAGTCATATTTATTAAAATCCACATCATATCATAAGAAAAGTTGTATCATATCAGGAGGAAGTAATACCTACAATGGTGGATTTGTGGTTTTATAATAAAATTTTTAATTGAATAAATTTTTTAACTGACATACAGTTGCAAGGTTGTGCATGATTAGGTTTCAGTTATTCAATGTTATAACACCTGTCCCTCCACCAGTGCACATTTCCCACCACCAATGTCCACTTTTCCTCTTGCCCTCAACCCTCACCCCAGCAGCAGCAGCCTGTCTCTATGTCAGACACCTTCCTTCTTTTTCCCTCACTCTCTTTCCCATTGGGATTATGGTTTGCAATACAGATAACTGAGAGATTATCGTGTTTGTTCCTTTTCCTACTTTCAGGACATAGTTCTTATCCAGAATGATTATCTTTGTCATAGTGACTCCTTCCCTATCCCAACAGCCTTTCCCCAAGCACTTGAAGCAGACTAACAACCATGAACAAATTTTCTGGCTTTTATTTCTAAACTGTCCTTGGGTACTGGTTTCATATTATGTTTTTTTCTACACCTCACAAATGAATGCAAATAAATAAATGGAAACCATTCTATGTCTGTCCCTGTCCTTCTGACTCATTTCACTCAGCATGATACTCTCCATGTCCATTCATTTATAAGTGAAGCATTACTTCACTTTTCCTATTAGCTGCATAGTATCCATTGTGTAGATGTATCATAGTTTTTTTAACCAATCATCTGTTCTTGGGCCCTCTGGTTGTTTCCAGATCCTGGCTATTGTGAATAATGATGGAATATACATAGATGTGCAGATTGTATTTCTGTTGTGTGTTTTGAAAACCCAGGGTATATTCCCAGAAGTGGTATTTCTGGGTTGTACAGAAATTCAATTTCTTTTCTTTTTTTTTTTTTTGAGGAATTTTTTTGAATGACAATGAAGGAGAGGCTCGTTTTCCCCACATCCATTCCAGCACTGGTTGTTTTTCTTCTTTTTGATGTGTGTCAGTCTCTGTGGTGTGAGATGATATCTCATTGTTTTGATTTGCATCTCCCTGATGATTTAGCAATGTGGGATTTTTTTTCAGGTGTCTTTTGGTCATTTATAAAACTTCTTTGACAAAGTTTCTGTTCATTTCTTCTCCACATTTTTTCATGGGGCTGGATATTTTGTCTTGTACCAAGTTCTACCAGTGACATATATCTTGGATATTAACCCCTTATCATATGGGTATTGGGTAAGTAATTTTTCCCAATCTGCGGTCTGTCTCTGTATCTTGGCCACTGTTTCTTTTGAAGTGCAGGAGCTTCTTAGTTTAATGTAGTTCCATTTGTGTATCTTTGCTTTTATTTGATTGATCATTGGTGTTTCAGCTTTGAAGTTGACTGTAACTTCAATGCCAAGGAGTGTTCTGCCCATGTTTTCCTCCATGAACCAATGAATTCAGGTCTAATATTGAGGTCTTTAATCCAACTTGACCTGAATTTTGTGCCTGGCATTAGAGAGAGTCTAAGATAAATGTTAGCATAGAGTTGCCCAACTTTTCTCAGCATCATTTGTTGAAAAGACTTTCCTTTTTCCACTTCTTATTTCTTGCCCCTTTATCAATGATTACGTGATCATATATTTGAGGGTCAGTCTCGGGATATTCAATTCTGTTCTTTTGGTCTGTGGCCCTATCTTTATTACAATGCCATTCTGTTTTAAAATAAAAATAAATAAAATTGTAATTTTTGGAAGTTAAAATTTTATTCTTAGAAATAAATACTGAGTTGTTTTGCTTAAAAGATAGGTTCATTTTGTTCCATTTTTTAAAGGAAGTGTTTGCCAAATGTCCAAGTCTGAATAACAATAGTTTGTCAGTCATTCTTTCAAATAAAAATGTGTTTCATGTCTTCAGAAGTCTAAATTTAATAAAGCCAAATACGTGTTACTTTCTTCAAGGATGTGTTTAAGTAAAATTGACATTTTCCTTTTTTAAATGTCAGCATGTGGTACTGAAGAACACAATGGCTAATACAAAGTACAGTTAGAAACCACAATCTTAACTCACACAATTTTGCCCACTATTACCTTTGCACAATTTAGTGCAAATGTCAACCCAGTAGAAAGGTATCATAATATCTTGGCATTATTGTGACAATTATGTTGTCTTCAGGAAACCCCAGAGTTTTAGGAATGAACCCCCCCCACGTTAACATCTTGTTTGGGATAAAGTATGCATCCCTTAGATGCATACTTATAATGCATACTTACTTTAGTCAAAAGTACTAATGCATACTCATTTTAATAAAAGACTAAAGTATGTATCCCTGAAAATAATTTTAAAGAGTGAATTAAGTTACACATATATCAATCAAAAGCATGCTCTAACACTGCCTAATGATTTAGCCCATCTTGGCAGTACTTCTTCATGCATCTTAGCCCATTTTGTTGCATGTAGATCTTCCAGGAAATCTGCCCATGATTTGATAAAAGCACTGTTCAGCAAAAAGACCACAAAACAATAGATAAACACAATAAGGAAAGAGAAGCAAAAGTAATTTTTTTCATTCTGAAATACATAGCTTTATTATAAATGAGCTCTAAAATCCGAGGACCAGTCATACTTTTAAAGAGCCCAGTTACTTTTATAAGTCCATAGGGAAAATCAAGAAAGGGGAATACAGTCACACTAAGATTTGAGTTGTAATACAGTTTTATGGACAGTGTTGATCACTTGATCACTTGAATTCCGTTATTCATCAATTTGCTCGAGCGGGCGCCAGTAACATTTCCATTGGACCCTATCACGTGCCAATGTAGCCCAATGGCATCTGGTTGATTCAGGAATATCAAGAGCCTCAAACCGTTCCTTCAGGGTCTTTACAAGGAAGTCTGACCATCTTGTAGATGGGCGGACACGTGATCTTTGACATCGCGTGGGATCCAGTCGGTAATGGCTCTAGTCCAGTGGTTGTCTCCAAATCGCATTACATGTCCAGCCCATCTGATTTTCGATGCCTTGGCAAATGAGACAGTGTCCCTGATTCTGGAATAGCGACGGAGGTCAGAACTCTGGATTCCTTCTCTCACTTGAGTGAGGCGTGATATTCCAAGCATAGCTCTTTCAATTCCTCTCTGGGAGACCCGAATAGCATTCTCATCCTGCTTTCATAGGGCCCAGGTCTCTGAGGCATATGTTAATGCAGGGAGAATGGTGGAGTCAAAGAGATGTGCCCGGAGCCGGAGGTTAGTGAAAGGGACTCTAGGAAAAGGTACTATCAATGATCAGAGCTGAGCTTTCCCCTAATACTTTCCTGGCTGTAGTCTGTTTTAAGGGGGAAGGGGAAATTGTCCCTTCTTGCCAAGGACAGAATGAGAGGAAAACACTTGATAGCAATTCTAATAAAAAAATCAAAGGATTTCAGTTGACTAGTGCCTGTTCTAATTTTCCAGACTGGTTATAAGCTTGAAGCCATCTGGTGTGTGCCCTTATTTTCCTTCTGATTCATCTCTTACTAGACCAAGACTGAATAGAAAACTTCATTTCTAAGGCACTCTTGTAACATACAGACCTTATATTTGCATAGGCCTTGTAGTATATAAATGTTTTCTAGTATTTATTTTTTTAATCACTTAGGCTATATTATACACATGCATATTTATTAGTTAATTTAGAAATAGTAACAACTACAATTTTTGAGCATTTAGTAGGTCTTAGGTTTTGTGCTAATGAGCTAAATAGTATCATTCTCGATATATGTATATTTTACATACTATATTTCACCCATTTTACATAACACATGTAATTTATGTATTCCTAAATTTTTGCAGGTAGGATAGCAGTATTTCCAATGGATGATGAGAAATACAGCCTCAGAAAATTTAAGTAACTTGCTCAATATCAGTCACTTGTCACTTGTCACTTGTCTTCCCATTGTTTATCGATTTGCTGGAGCAGGTGCCAGTAATGTCTCCACTCGTTGGGAATGAGGTCCCTTATTGTTAATGTTTTTGGCATATCGAAAACACCACAGGTAGCTTGCCAGGCTCTGCTGTAGCTCTGGGTTCATCCCAGGGGACCCAGTCTTTTTCTATGTCAGACCATCAACCATCTACCATCCAGTGCCCACTGGGCAGAGCCCTTTGTGAAGACAAGCCTGTCTCCTGTCTACCACCTGCTGACACAGCCTGGCACTGCAGCCACACCTGCAACACCTCAAGGGGCAGGACACTTCAAGGGGCAGGCTCAATCTCAGTGAATTAGGAAAATGTCTGTTTGATTGAAGCAAGGGTCTTGATCCATAGACTAGATAGAATACACTTCAGAAGAGCAATCTACATGGTTTGATGCAGGCTTTGGGAAGAAAAGAAAACATTTATTAAGTCACATTCAACGGTATTTCTCTTGATTAGCATTTAGAGGAATCTAAACCTATCATTGCCCCAGTAGTTAAGTGGAGAGAAACATGCCTCCCCTGACCAAACTCTGTGGCAAGAAGGGCAATAACTCTATGAACCCAAGTTCATCTCTCGCATGCAGCTGCTTCTATGAAAAAACAAATATTCATCAAACCAATGGTTGTCAATAGTGGAGACTTTGTACATGTAGAGCAAGACACCCACTTGCTGCTGACTTCAAATGAATGGTGACAGTATTACTTGCTGATCCTGGAATTTCATCAGTAACCTCTTGGCAAAGCTTCCCTGGAAAATATGCAGGGACCCTAAAGAGGCCAGGTGCTGGGTTCTGCAGGCCAGGAGAGAACTGTTTACTGGAGCAAAAATGCTGGGTGCTCGTTAGCCACAGCAGTTATACATTAGCCTGTGTTAAGGAGCCTGGCATCAGATTTCAATCCCGTAGGAGTATTGTCTGTGCCACTGAATATATGCTCTGTCATCAGACTTTCAGAATGGAGCCCAGACTGCTTTTCCTGGACACAGGACTGTTTGTAGAAGGCAGAGACAGAGCTCTAAGGACTGGAGTACATGGCTTGCATGCAAGATACCTGCATTCAATCCAAGCTTTGAGGAGTGACCTCTGAACACTAGGCTGCTCTTAAATATGACCAAGAATGTTCACAGTCACTGCAAAAAGAAAGCAGCTGGGTGGGCATTGAGGTCCAGCGTGATCGGTTCTGAAAAGGACAAGTCTTGTTTTTTTTTACATTTTTAACTTTATTTAAACACCATGATTTACAAAGTACAAAGTTTTTCACGATACAATTGTTAGAAAGAATCATCACCCAACACCAATCCCACCATCATTGTGCCCAACCACCACCAGAGACCTTCATTTCCCAACTACCCCCATATCCATGCCTGCTCCCTTAGCCAGCACTAACTATATTGACCATCAGCCCATATATAGGAATGGTTTTGATAGAGAACCGACTTTTTCTGGGTTGTTATGTGTGAATCTGGCCAATTTCTGTTCTTGCATTCACTTTCTGCGTTGTGGGTTTCTACTAGTCAACCCCAGACCACCACTACTGCAAGTGTTGGAAATAAGTCAACACTTATTTCCAATTTTTCTCAACTTCTGCTATACTATCATTCCAGTCCAATAGTTCTTTTTTTTCTCTACCCAATTTTTTATTATGTTTTTTAAATTTTAAAAATTTTTTTTATTATACCACAGTGAAACATACAATTACAAAGATGTTCATAATTGGTTCTTGGTAATACAGTATTCCAGCACCCATCCCTCCACCAGTGCCCCATCACCACCACCAGTATACCCACACCCCTCCCGCCTACCCCCAGGCTGCCTCAGTAGCAGGTACCCCCTTTTCCTCTCTTTCTCCCTCTGTCTCTGTCTCTGTCTCTATCTCTGCATCTCTCTCCCCCTTCTTTTTACACATTGTGGCTAGCCCTGCAGACACTTAGGGTTTATCATGTAAGTCTCTTTGTATATATTCAATTCTACCCAACATTTTATTATTTTCTAAATTTTTTTCTTTTCCCAAATTTTATTACACCATTTTAGACCTACAATTGCATGATGCTCATGTAGAGTTTTGGTTCTACAGTGTTCCAACACCCATCCCTCCACCCAAACCCATCTCCCATCATCAATGTCCCCACCTCGCTCCCCCTCCCACACTTCAACTACTTGGCGGGTTCTGTATGTCTTTTCTTTCCACTCTATCTCTCCCTCCCACCAAACTTTCCTGCACATTGTAGAATGCAGTGCATTAAAGGCCAGTCCAATAGTTCTTATTCTTAAATTATTTATGTTTCCCTTGGAGACAATTTTATCTATTTTGTTTGCTAGAAGCAAATAATTAAATTTTCTCAAAATATTTTACCTGTTTTTGGCCCACCACCCCGGCAGAACCTCACAACAAGCCAGACGACCCCCCCCCACCCACTCCATGGGTGCCGCCATTTTCCACATCCGGACTTCCCTCTCTTCAGAACTCCACCCAACCGACCAGCCCATCACAGCCCGGATCATCAACACCCACCCTGCAGCCGTTTCTTCCTCAATCCGGCCCAGGTATGCTGGTCCAGAGACTCTTAGCCATGGGGCAGAGCGGTTCCTTGCTCTCCCTGTGCCCAGCCGTTCATGAGGCAGTCGGGAGGCATGGTGGGTTCTAGCCTTGGCCCACCACCCCGGCAGAACCTCACAACAAGCCAGACGACCCCCCCACCCACTCCATGGGTGCCGCCATTTTCCACATCCGGACTTCCCTCTCTTCAGAACTCCACCCAACCGACCAGCCCATCACAGCCCGGTTCGCGCGGCCGCTGCGGCCGCACGGTTCATCAATAAATGCTTTATTTGGAGGTGTTTAAAGAATATGCCTCCCGCACGGCAAGCCTAGCAAGCTGCTCGTGTTGTATTTGACATGCCAAATGCCAGTAACAATTATATTAGGTCATTCCCATGACCTAATATAATGGTTTGAGGCTCTTTATGTTCCTGTAGCAAGCCTATGCCCTTTGCTCTACTGGCATGAGACAGGACATATGGAGATATTACTGGTGCCCGCTCTAGCAAATAGATGATTAACGGGAAGATCGTGATCATGATTTTACCTGTTTTACATGCAGTGACTGAAATTGAAGGAATGGGAGTTTGTCTGTTTCTTTGGAGTATTGTTTAGTCTCAGTTGATTCCTGTGTTCCTGATCAGATGCTGGCTCTGTGAGTCAGAATGACTTCAACAATAGTGAAAAAACAAACAAGAATGCTTCCTTCCTAGTCTTCTACTTATGGGGTGGCCTATGCTATTATTTATTTTATTATCAATTTGCCACACATGGCAGTGCTTAGGACTTACTCCTATTGGTGCTTAGGAGACCACATGTGATACTGAGTGAATGAGGGCTGTGGATGTAAGGTGAGCCACTTACCTGCTGTACCATTGCTCCAGGTCTGTTCACCTTTCTTAAGGGAGAAACTAAAGGTTTAGTGATGTGGAAATAACAACAAAAAAGCTGATGTAACTTTTGAGCTAGCATATTAAACTCACATTGTGATGTAGTTGTTACACGGTTCCAGGCCGAATCTAAAGAAAATGAATGTCTGGAAGCAGAGCAATAGCACAGTAGGTAGGGCCTTGCATGTGGCCAACCCAAGTTCGATCCTGGGCATCCCATATGGTTCCCTGAGCACTGCCAGAAGTAATTCCTGAGTACAGAGCCAGGACTAACTCTTGAGCGTTGCTGGGTGTGACTCAAAAAGCAAAATAAAATAATAAAGTTAAAATAATGTCCAAGTTAGAGGCTATGAAGCTATAAGAAAAAGTTGCCTTGCTAATTCTTTCATTGATCATCAAAAATAGCTGAGATTATCCTTACTATGCCTTTTATTAACTTAAACAAGTTATCTACCTTTTCCAACTTTATCATCCCTTTCTGTAAAATGAGGAGTTATGGCAATAGTGCAAAGGATTGGTCAGCTGAAGAAATGATACATTTAAAAAATTACTGGGCCACAGCATAAAAGCAATAAATAGTTACTCTAGACCTATTGTTATTGATTATTTTTTCTTTTTTGGGGAGTAATTTTCTGTGGTCAGGGGACCCAGGGGCCACGCCCAGGGTTTCTCTGTCAACTGCTTAAACCCAATCAATCCTAACTTTGGGTTAGGACATCAGGATTTCATGCTGCTTAGGGACCTTGCAGTGTCAGGAACCTCTATTAATACCCCTCTGATCTCCGAGGTCTTCAGGGTCACAACAGAACTCCCCTGTACTATTTGCATGGCCCCAGTGTCATTGTTTCCCACAAAATATAACTTAACTCATCTTGTATTCTGGCTCTTAACAGACAAATTAATGCCCTTTGTTGCAAAGAAAAAGAATAAAAGATGAGTCACATACTTAAGTGGATATTTTATTTAAAATCTGTAGATTGTGGATGGAGTGATGTCGGGGATGTCGCTGGGGTCCCCGACAGTGTCAGGACAGAAGTTCTCTTCTACCTCCGAGGACACCGGGGAACAGATGAAAACTCATGAGTCCGGTGCAGTTCCAAAAAGGTTTTTAATAGTACAAAAGCTCTTGCACAGTACTCCAATATAATGAACAAACTCTAGCTCTTGTCCGAACTTAGACCATACAAAGGAGCCTAAGTCTACCACCAAAGAGACAGAATCTCACCTGAGATGAGTTCTACCCAGAAGAAGGAGCAAAAGGCCAAAGAGCAAAAAGCTGAAAACCAAAAGCCAAAATCCAAAAGCTGAAAGCTGAGGAGCCAAAAGCAGAAGGGGCCTCAAGTCAGTCTCCTTATATACACCAAAGTAATCCAGGGAGGGTTGTGTCAACAAAGAACTCTAAACAGAGTGTAGTGCCACACCGTATTGCAGGTATAAACAAAGATTACGCCAAGGACTAATCCGAGATTATCTCTTATGTAAAACACTAGAGAGAGAGAGAGAGTAATACATCTTAACTTCATGAGCTTCATGTAATCTAGATGGTACCCACAAGGTCCTTCTTATTATTATCTGCACCAGGGTGATTCTGAGTATCTTGTTCTTGTGTACTGAAAAGGTCACACTCACCTGCTTAGAGCAAACTAGTATGATCCTTCCTATAGTCTTCCTATAGTCTCAGCGTAGCCAGGGTGGTAGTCTCCTGGTAAATTCTAACTGTCCCACGCTGGGTGCAGTGGGTATAAAGAGGAGCTGTGCCCAATCTAGAAAACATAGAAGTCTTAGTAGATGTATAAGTCATAAGTTATTCAATCAAGGTGATCCTCTAGCAGTGTTTACATACAAGAGAGATCTCATTAGAATGAACCTTAGCTTAAATAGATTAAGCTGGGAGTGGGCAGAACAACAAAGCTCCCAGATTAGCTACATCTGTCATCCAACAGAGTGAGAACTCAAAGGACTGAAGCGCCTGCTTTGCATGAAGGAGGCACAAGTTTTATTTCTGGCAACACATGTTTGTTCCTTTAGCAAAATTAGGAACAACTCCGTATGCATGGAGAGGGGAGAAGCCCCCTCAGCACTCTGGATAAAGGCTGGCTAGATACAAAAAATATTTAAAATTCCACTATTTCTGTATATTGTTTAAATAAAGTAATTTCAGTTGCAACTGATGCTGGTGGGAAAAGTGATTGAAACCATTCTCAAATCCTCTTTGTGGTATTCCTTTGTTAAGGCGGAGCCGATGTGAAAGCATCCCAGTTATGTAATTATTGTTGCTGCCACTAGATGGCACTCCTAGGGGCTAGCCTTATTAAAAACAAGTTAACAGAAAAATCTTTTAAAACTTCAATCACATTAACATCTGTTACCTCATTATTAGCAAATTATACAAATTTGTGAATTTTAAATTTGGTAATTAGAAATTATTATTTATGAATTTAAAATTATTTCAAGAGTTTTCATTAGAGAAAATAATTTGTAGAGATATTCAATGATTTGCAACTGTCCAGAATTTGCTCAAACAATCTGCTTTTATATCCTATGCCTTTGCTAATATTGTCACTCCAAAAAGTTTCAAGAATTCTGAATTTCCAAGTGCCCAGAGATAGAAATCACCTGTCAGGGGCCCAGAAAGACAAAGCAGGGTTAAGGAGCAGGCCTTGCATATCTGATTCGATCCCTGTCGCTACGTGGTCAAAAAAGCAGCCCTGAACACCCCTGAATATTTGGGGCTGACCCCAGTGATCCCCATCATTGTATGTTTCTTTATAACAGCACCAAAACCTTGGATCCTTGCACTGTTGGTCAAGACCCTCCCTGTTGGTCAAGAATCACCAGGAGGGGTTCCCAGACCTCCTGAGTTCCTCCTGGGAGAACACCTCTTCCTCTCAAATAATAAATAAAATAAATTCATCGATATGCTTGCAGGTGAAAAATAAAGTTGTTTTATCTTCATATGCACACTGTTGATTAGTAGTTGTGAAGTCTGGATCTAATTCCATCATTTTTGTTCCTGCTGTTTTGAATTAAATACCTTTTCTAATATTCTATGATGTGCTGCAAGAGTTGCCTCTTACAAAACTTCACTAATAGATAGTACCTGCAGAATTGAACTAATCTTAGTAAGGTCTTCTTTGCTAAAGTGTTGGATGACAGGCCTCCCTAGCTTGGGAGTTTTGATGTTTTATCCACTCACAGCTTAATCTATTTTCATGTTCTTAAGCCAGGGTTCATACTAATGAGATCTCTCTTCTGTGTAAACACTGATGGAGGATGTGGCAGTTGCAGAAGTCACCTTGACTCTATGAGTAACTTCTGATTTATTATTATATACCTATTAATACATCTATGTTATCTAGATTGGGCACAGCTCCACTGGTCCCAGCATGGATATAAGTTAGAATTTACCAGGAGACTGCTAACTGGCCAAGTTGATACTTTAAGATTATAGGAAGGATCATACTAGTTTGCACTCAAGCAGGCAAGTGTGACCCTTTCAGTATACAGAGAACAAGATACTCAAAATCACCCTGGCGCAGATAATAAATAAGAAAGATCTTGTGGGTACCATCTAGATTACATGAAGGCCATGAAATTAAGATGTATTACTTTGTACCATTCCCCCTCTCTTTCTCCAGTGTTTTGCATAAGAGATAATCTCATAATCTTGGAAGAAGGGATTAGTCCTTGGCATAATTATTTATTTATGAAGTAGGGTGTGGCACCACACTTCTACACTCTTCTACTATCTAGAAGCTATTTAGGGTTCTTTGCTGACAGGACCATCCCTGAAGTTAGGATTAGTTCTGTGTATATAAGGTGTTTGACTGAGGTACTTCTCTCTCTGTGGTGGGATCCACTTTGGTGGGACACTCTCTAGTAGGATCCTCTTTGGTAGGAGACTTGGGCCCTTGGTTATGGTCTAAGTTCTGACCAGAGCTAGAGGTCTTTAATTATATTGGATTGCAGTGGTAGAGCTTGTTGTACTATTAAAAGCCTTTTTTGAAACTGTGCCCGACTCGTGAGTTTTCATCCGTTCCCCAGCGGCCTCGGAAGAAGAAGAGAACTTCTGTCCTGATACCGTTGGGGACCCCCGTAAGCTGTTTATATAATTTGAAAACAGTTTCTATCCTAAGTGAGGAAGGTAGGTGGATAGGGAAGCACCCCCCTTACCCCTCCTCCACTCCCCCCATGGCAATGGAATTTCTTGGAAATAATAACCAATTAGCCATAAGGCTGTCAGAACTCACATGATAAGATCTTTACCTGGAGCCAGGAGATCAGACCCCCCACCCCAAGAGAAGCTTCAGCAGGAACAAAAGGTAAAGAAAGGAATTTTAAAGAAGACCATCAACTAATTCCAACTCTTGGCAACCACCTCAGCAAGGAACTCTTATCTAGGTAGAAAGTTCCAAGTGGGGCAAGAAGTGAGAACCTATAAAAGCCGACTTGAAAAAGGAAACCCAAGCTTATGTTGCCTTGAGCCCATGGGCTGCTAGTGTCCATGAGCTGTGATCAAGTGCATGTGGTACCCGAGCACATGTATTGCCCTTATCTCCCCTCATGAGATTTTCATGCTGTCATAGCAAGTGCTGAGAGGTGTGTAGGGGCTCTCTCTGCCTGTGGAGATGCCACATTCCCTCTTGAGTGCATTACTCTCTCTTTCTCTCATTCTTCCCTGTCCTCAAAAAAAAACCCCTCCAAGTAAATCTGTTTTTACTTCAGTGCTTAATAGTGCTGAAATTCTTTTCTGTGGGAAAAGCGCAGGACCCAAGAAAGGCCTGGGTAAAACCTAGGACTGACTTTCTTTTCCTGGAAGAAAAGGCTTTGATCCTTGGCATCCCTGGAGCACCATCAGGAGTAATTTCTGAGTACAGAGCCAGGAGTAACCCTTGAGCATTGCTGGGTGTGACTCAAAAAGCCAAAAAAAAAAAAAAAAGGAAATCCATTTAAGTTAGATTAAGCAAAAAGTGAGAAAAAGGGATTGCATCATACATAACTCAGGATAGAAGTGAAATCTCGGGAAAGACTAAGACCAGAAGTTAGAAATAAAACGTACTTCTTCATTCTCTATCTCTTGACTTCATTCTTTCCAACTCAGAGCTGTCCAACCCCTTCTGCTTTTCATCCATTACACAGGAGATAATGCTGGAAAATGTCTAGAAGATATTAAGGCATATTACAGAGTCTCTAGGTAGTATCACTTCCAACAGCAGAAGAATAGATTTAATAATAGTTTCCTCTTTCTTTTCCAAGTTAAGTAAGTTAATATAGGGCCAGAGAGATAGGGCAGCAGGGTGGGTGATTGCCTTGCACGAGGCTGACCCAGATTTAATTCCCAGCATCACATACAGTTCTCTGAGCACAGCCAGAAGTGATCACTGAGCACAGAGCCAGGAGCGAACTCTCAGCACTGCTGAATCATTAGCTCTTACAAGTTTATTTAAAAGGTTTCCCAAGCAAAGCTCAGGGAGTCTGGAGACCATTACTGGTGCTACTGATGTAGGCAGGCAGATGGTGGGGGGAGGGGGCCCTGCATGGGAATAAACTGTTACCATTAGGCTGTCACCTTCTGGAACCAGGAATAAAGACCTGATAGGACCCATTAACCAACAATGAACCCTGAGGAAGCTGGATCCACCTCCTTCTGCACAGCCCTTAGTCCCCATCAACCTTTGATGACCCAGCAGAAGATTCCAGAGCATTCCCGCCCAAAGGGACAAAAGCCCCCTTTGGAAATCAGTCAGGGCTTGCTCCCTTTCCTCCTCGGGAGCAGCCCACATTCTCCTTTTTTCTCTTTATTTATTGTTTTTTTATTGAATCACTATAATCACTATTGTTTTATTGAATCACAACATTGTATACACAGTTACAATGTTGTGCTGACCGGTTTTAGTTATACAATGTCCCAACATCCAACCCTTTTCCAGTGTACATTTCCCACCAGCAATGTCTCATTTCCCTCTGGTCACTAACCCCCAGCCTGTCTCTATGGATCTATGTAAGGCACTTTCCTTCTCTCTCTTCTCTCTCTATTTCTCTCTCTCTCATTCTCTCTCTCTCCTTCTGGGCATTCTGGTTTGCAATACAGTCACTGAAAGGTTAGCATGTTTTTTCCTTTATTTCCTTTCAGCACTTCAGCCCTCAGTTCTTGTCTAGCGTGATCATCACCAACTATCTTTGTCATAGTGTTCCTTTCTCTATTCCAAATGCCTTTCCCCCAGAACTTGAGGTTGGCTTCTAACTGTGGAACAATCCTGCTGACTCTTGTTTTATGGCCCCATTGTCCTTGTGTATTAGTCTCAAAATGAGGCTCATTTTTTGACTCTCAAGATTGTATTAGTCTCATTTTTATACTAATACACAAGGATAATGGGACAGTAGAATACACATGCATCCCACAAATGAGTGCAGTCTTTCTATGTCTGTCTCTCTCCTTTTGACTAATTTCACTCAGCATGATACTCTCCATGTCCATCCAAAAACAAATTTCATATCTTCATTTTTCCTAACAGCTGTGTAGTATTCCATTGTATAGATATACCATAGTTTCTTTTTTTAAAAACTATTTTATTATACGACTGTAGGATATACAATTACAAAGATGTTCAAGTTCGGGTTTCGGTCATACAGTGTTCTAGCACCCATCCCCCCCATCAGTGCCCATTTCCCACAACCAATAACACCAATTCCTTCCCCCTCCCCTAGCTTGCCTCTATGGCAGGTTTTTCTAATATATTCTCTCTCTCTCTCTCTCTCTCTCTCTCTCTCTCTCTCTCCGTGTTCTCCCTTGAGTGCCTTACTCTCTTTCTTTCCCTACTCCTTCCCCATCCTAAAACCTCCTTAATAAAATCTGTTTTACTTCACTGCTTGTCGACTCCTGAAAATTCTTTTCTGCGAGGAAGACAAGAACCCTGAGGAAACCCTGGGTAAGGCCTAGGACTGACTTTCCTTTCCTGCAAAGAGCAATTCTTCGCTCCAGCCTGAGTCCGTGGCTCCCAAGAAATCGGGAGTGGGGATCAACTCCCATGCCTAGAGATCAAGTGGACATCAGGTGTACTTGACGGCCACCTCGTGGGGCTGGTGGGGCTCAGGCCCACCCGTGCAGGGCCCCATCGCAGACTTTATTAGTCCTAAGACTGCCCAGTGGGTCCAGGGAGGCAGAGGCGGCCATATCTCTCTCTCTCTCTCTCTCTCTCTCTCTCTCTCTCTCTCTCTCTCTCTCTCTCTCTCTCTCTCTTTCCGCCTCACATAAACCTCCTGTGGGGTCCACCTGCATCACTACTCCATTGAGCAGGCTGATTAGTACAAAGCTGGGCCCAGCAATGGAATGTTATTTTGTCTAGCAGTGCTTGAAGTCACTAGGACCACCCTAGCAGTGACAGGAGGCAAATAGAGCTGTTCCCAATAGTGCTCAGGGAGACTATACAGTGCGAAGAATCAAACTCACAGCCCTGCATATGCAAAGCATATGCTCCAACCATTTAAACTAACTCTCTGGCCCTTATAATCAATTTTATATCCAAAGAGCCCTGAAAAATATAAAACTTTTATAAGTTTTTTAAAAAATAATTTACTGCTAAAGAATTACCTGAAATAAATTGGTAGGAAGTCATTATTTTTCTACCTACTGAGAATATGCATAATTTGCTACAGAAATAGAGGCATGTTTAGTGTTGTCCAGAAACTATTGAAACATGAAGCATGCACATCTATACTTTAAAAATTCAAAATATTTTGAATTCTGAAATGTCCATTCCAAGAATTTTGGATAAGGAACTGAAAATCAGCTTTACTTCTACTAAAATTTTAATTACAGCCTGAGTTTTCACTTGGTAATAACCATGGAAATTTAGAGAAAGTAATACAGCATTATTAACAGAAAAATTCCCTTCTGAATCCTGGTCTTAAAATGATTCTAAGCATCTTCTGTTAACAACAGGAAACTATTATTTTTTTTCTATAAACAAAAGCAGCAAAATAATGCAATGATAGTGAGTGTGTTGGTCAGTCAGAGCTGCTATGACCAAACACCCTAATGTGGATGACGTAGCAAACAGGAATTTATTTTTTCCAGTTCTGGTGGGCTGGGTTCTGGGGTCAGGATCCAAGCATGGTTGGTTTTGGTGAAGGCTCCCTTCCTGCCTTACAAAATCTTCTATGTGTTAAGTCTCCTCTTC
The DNA here is from genome assembly GCA_021461705.1 of Cryptotis parvus. NCBI lineage: Eukaryota > Metazoa > Chordata > Mammalia > Eulipotyphla > Soricidae > Cryptotis > Cryptotis parvus. The sequence goes on along the minus strand of JAJIBD010027193.1, from coordinate 24,916 downwards.
TTTGCTTTCTTATGGTAAAAGAGAAAGAGCAAGTTTTCTGGTATGTTTTATAAGGACACTAAATTACCCAAGGGCTCCACATTTGTTAGTTCATCTAATTCTAATTCTCACCTAATCCATTTCTAGTTATTATTACATCAGGATGTATGATTTCAGCATGTGAATTTTGTTGGACTATAAATATGCCATTTATATAATTATGCTAATATTTAAATGTAAATATTATATTCACTTATTTAATAATCTATCAAGTCTTTTTATTAAGCAATTCCTATGCCCAGATATTTCTACTTCTATAAGGTCAAAAGGGCAGGTATCTTCACTTCTATCAGACTGCCAATAACATGCAAGTTATTTCTTCACGAAGTCACTTCTAGCAAGTACATAAAGGAAAATTATTACTAAGAATAAGTAAGTTACTGCCAACAGGGAGCCCTTTTCTACCATTCCAACATTAACTTGAGTTTTTGTGACTCTACTTTAGCAGTGACATGAACTTACAAAAGAAGACTGAGTGTCTGTAACTTACTTGCTGTCTGACTCAGCCCTAGAAAGCTGGTCTCCATGGCCAGCTCTCTGGTGAAGGAAACCATGCAGAATATATTGTGGCCTAATTGTGTCTGCTTGTTGCAATGCGATGTCCTTATGCTCCCAGCCCCACCCCCCCCAGTCCTGCCTATACCACCAGCTCTATTTGGCAAGCCATACCTCTAACAAATCAATGAGCTTAGTCCCATTATTGAGTTTGCCTCAAGGTCTGTAGTGTTCCTGTTTTCACTCTCTGGAGTTCAAATTCTTTGGTTTCCCAGGGCTTATTATACTTAAAGTAGCAGACATAGTCAAGAGACTTGAACTTCTCTGTCACAAAAGAACAATGATGCAAAGAGCTTACAGTGAGCTCAGATAATATACTTCCCTAGATATTATCCTCCCAATATATATATATATATATATATATATATATATATATATATAGTGAGAAACTTGGCTATCGTAGCACGTTCAAAAAGTTATAGTTAGCAGAAGAAATCATTTTCACCCGAGATAGCTTATATAGGAGCCCAGTATGCTTCATGGTCCAGTAATAATTACTTTTTGTAGAATCTCCAAACACTGTCATGCCTTCTACATTACTACATATTATTTTTTGCAAGAATTGTCCCTGCATGACATTCCTCAACACTAAACTGAACAATTATCAGCTCTTCCAAGACTTCTTAACTCCCCCATCTTTCTCCAAAGTATAAATCACTCATTTTCTCATTAATTTATTCAGATATGTAAATTTAAAAATTATGTTGCACCAGACACTGTGCTAGAATACAGAGTTAAATGACAGCCTAGCCTTGAAATATCTGAAGTAGAAACTTAAAAATTCATAATATACTAGAGGGATGTATCAGTCAGGGTCCTGGTAAAAAACAGATGACTTATCTGGAGGGAAAAATGGAAGATTCTCAGACAAAGCTATGATAAAAATGGAAGATTCTCAGACAAAGCTATGAGGGGTAAGGGAAATCAGTGGAGATGGAGAAAGGGCAAGAGAAGGAACCTAAAATGGGTAAAGAGGGAATGAAACCTAGGATGACAGGTTTCAACTGCTGATCTACAGCTATTAACAAAAGGCTGAAAGTTAGCCACTGCGATAGCTCAAGAGGTAGTACAGAGGTCTAGCATGTTAAGGGTCCTGGGTTTGATCCCCAGCATAGGTGGCCTGTGTGATTAAGTACCACTAGGGAAGCCTGTTGAGTTCTAAGTACCACTAAGCCAGGTTACAGAGTAGTTCAGGGAAGAACTACTCTGTAGTTCTTCCCTGAGCTCTACCTTTGGAGGCTTTTGGCTTCTGGGGCTCTGTTTGAATGGTCAGCTCTTCCCTCTCGTGTGCCCCAGTGGAATCAGCCTGGCACCAGGACCGTACCTCTCCCACTTGTTGATCTCTTGAGTCTTTGGATCTTGGTAATACTAAATTTTTAAAGGTTGAAATCAACTAGTCTAAAGAGAACAAGATAGCACTGACCTTGGGAAAATAAGCCCTGAAGGACTTTTTTCTTGGGGAGATTCTTAATTACTGAGCAATTTTTTTGCTTATGATTGATATTCAGGCTCTCTACTTCTTTCTCATTCAGATTTGGAAAGTTACAAGTTTATAGGAATCTCTCCATTTCCTCTAGGTTCTCCAACTTAACAGAGTACAGTTGTTCATAGTAAGTACTCAAATGATGTTTTGGAATTCTGGGGTTTCTTTTCTAATTTCTCCCCTCTCATTTCTGATCAATTTTTTGGAGCACTTTCTCTTTTCCTTGTAAGTCTAGTCAACAGTTTGTCTATCTCTGTTATTTCAGGTCAGTTATTTGTTCAGGTTAGTTACTATTATTATACAGAAGAGTCAGCTCCAGGTTTCATTGAAATTTCATTTCAGCTTTCTTTGTTTCTATATTGTTGAGTTTGCTCTGGATTTTTGTAATTTTTTTCTACTACTAGGTTTTGTATTCATTTGCTTGATTCTTAGATATTTAAGGTGTGTATTAATGCTGTTGATTTTATTTTTTTTTCTTCTTTCCTTATTGCAATGATAGCAATAGGCCTGTATTGCTATCAGTTTCCCAAAACTACTGTTTTAGCTGCGTCCATGTATTTTTGGTAACTGGCTTCTTTATTATCTTTAGCCTCAAAAATCTTTTTAAAATATTCCTTGATTTCCTCTTTGACCCAGATATTATGTAGCATTGATGTAGGCAGGCATACGGGGGGTCTATAAGGCAATGAAGTTTCACCCTAAGGCTGTCCAGATTCACCTGTTTGGAAACCGAGCCAAGACTTGATAAGACCCTCAGTAGACCCTAAGGTATCTGGATCAACCTGTCTCAGCCAGGCCCCTAATCTAGTTACATTCCAGGACAGAAGACCCAGCAGGAACTGAGGTCTAGAAAAGGAGATTTTCAAAGAAGACCACTCCCAAAGCCTACTCCCTTGGCAACAGCCCTAGCAACCTAGGTGGAAGCCCCATATGGGAGTATCTTGGGGAGAAATCTATAAAAGCCTTCCTGACCAAAGGACAGCATGCACATGCTGCATGAGAACACATACTGCATGAGCTCATGTGGCCGAGCACATGTGGTGCCCGAGCACGTGTGTCGCCCTCATCTCCCCTCTTGAGATGTGTGCTCTCTCTCTCACTTTCCATCCTCCTTCCTTTTCCTAAAACTTCCTTAATAAAATTTGTAAAACTTCACTGCTCATTGACTCCTGAAAATCTTTCTTTTTTTTTTTTTTTTTCTTTTTGGGTCACATCCAGCAATGCTCAGGGGTTACTCCAGGCTCTGCACTCAGGAATTCTCCTGGCAGTGCTCGGGGACCATATGGGATGCCGGGATCGAACCCGGGCCGGCATGGGTCAGCTGCAAGGCAAATGCCCTACCCGCTGGACTATCGCTCTGGCCCCTGAAAATTCTTTTTTCTGTGAGGAAGACAAGAACCCTGAGACAACCCTGGGTAAGGCCTAGAGCTGACTTTCCTTTCCTGCAAAGAATAATTCCTCGCTTGAGTCCTGCAAAGAATAATTCCAGCTTGAGTCCGTGGCTCCCCGAGAAATCTTGAGTGGTGGGAATCAACTCCCATGCCTAGAGATCAAGCGGACATTGGTGTAGCTTGACGGCCACCTGTGGGGCTGGTGGGGCTCAGGCCCACCCCAAGCAGAGGCTCATAGCAGACTTTATTAGCCCTAAGCCTGCCCAGCGGGTCCTGGGCGGCAGAGAGATAGCTGGGGAGAAAGCGACCATCTCTCTCCCTTTCTGGCTTCACATAAGCCACCCATGAGACCCACCTGCATCAGCAGCATGTTGTTGAGTCTCTGGCTTTACTGTTTCACCCCATCTTCTTTCTCTGGTTAGTTTCTATCTCCATAGCATTGGGATCTTATTGGATGCTTGGTATGATTCTCATGTCTATGAATTTATGTTAGTTAGACTTTTGTCCTAAAATGTGATCTATCCTGGAGAATGTTCCGTGTGCACTAGAGAAGAATGCTTATTGGCTTTTGAGAATGAAAGGTATGTATAAATCTACTAGCCCCAGCTTCTTTAGCTCCCATCTAGAGGTCTTGTGTCTTTACTGATATCCTGTCTAGTGCGTGGATCTATCCAGTGAAGACTGAGGGTGTTGAAGTCTCCTATCCTACTGCTATTATGTTTTTGGCTGTGCAAGGCTCCATGATGGGATCCCAAGGCTTCCTTTTGTATGAGTTCAGGTCAGTTATTATTTTACAGCATGTGTTCAAGTGTCTTCTGAGTCAGAATTTGTCGGGCGCTCCGCCGGGTCCCCGACAGTGCCGGAAGCGAAGTTCCCTTCTACCTCCGAGCCGGCGAGGAATGGATGAACACTCAGAAATCCGATGCGGTTTTAAAAGGCTTTACTTATCACAGGTTCAGGCATACAAATCAGCAAAAGGAAAACCCGATGCTTAGGATTCCACGCTAGAACCCCAGCCACGTGTAGGCCAAGATGGCGACCACCACGTGTAAAAACTTCCAAGGGGAATAAACGCTCACAAGGCAAGATCCCACAGGGAAGAAGAAGGCCAAAAGCCAAAAGCCAAAAGCCGCAGGGAGCCAAAAGCTGAAGGCTGAGGAACCAAAAGGCAAAAGGTGAAGGGGCCTCAAGTCAGCCCCTTATATACACCAAAGTAACCCCAATCGGGAGGTTGTCATGCCAACAAAGAACCCTAAACAGAGTGTAGTGCCACACCCTATTGTAGGTATAAACAAAGGTTACACCAATGACTAATCCCGAGATTATCTCTTATGTAAAACACTGGAGAGAGAGGGGCTGATATAAAGTAATATATCTTAACTTCATGAGCTTCATGTAATCTAGATGGTACCCACAAGGTCCTTATTATCTGCACCAGGGTGATTCTGAGTATCTTGTTCTCATGTACTGAAAGGGTCATACTTGCCTGCTTAGAGCAAACTAGTATGATCCTTCCTATAGTCTACCTTTAGTCTCAGCGTAGCCAGGGTGGTAGTCTCCTGGTAAATTCTAACTGTCCCATGTTGGGTGCAGTGGGTATAAAGAGGAGCTGTGCCCAATCTAGAAAACATAGAAGCCTTAGTAGATGTATAAGTCAGAAGTTATTCAATCAAGGTGACTTCTGTAACTGCCACACCCTCTAGAAGTGTTTACATAGAAGAGAGATCTCATTAGAATGAACATTGGCTTAAATAAGATTAAGCTGGGAGTGAGCAAAACAACAAAACTCCCAGATTAGCTAAACATGTCCTCCAACAAGAATTTATAGTAGATCCTTTGGAAATAAAAATGAGAAATATTTTTCCTAGTTAAGGAAATAAAAACATAATAGACAATTTCAACACAATGAAATAAATGTTATTAATATGTGCAAAGAAATCACAATCTAGTATATAGATTCATTTGTGTGACCTACAGTATGACTTCATATCTGGGCTCTCCATGTCATTTACATTATCTCTTACATAGTAGAGATTAATGAAAAAGTAAATGGTTTTGAATTACTTAAACAGTTTTGTTATCATCAGAAATGGTCCTCTAGGAGTGTACTAGGGCCATCAATATCTATAAAGGAATAACAGACATGTCCTAAACATAAGATTATATATAACCTTGATCTGTCATGGATTATTTCTATAAAAAGTCACCAGTGAAACAAGGCAAAAGCAGATGCCATTTGACTCAGGATTCTCCTCCATACTATTAAAATAACTGATTTTAGAACATGCTGTTTCTGTATTCTTGTTTGAGACATAGCTCTGCCAAGATCAAGGCAAAGTCCGCTTTCTGCTTTCAACCCCTCTGTCCAAATGCAATTTAATTATGCTCAGTGCTTAATGGAAACAGTTACATCTTTAAAAATTTGTTCTGCCCACTCTCTAGTCTCAATTAATGAGCAAAAAATTTTGCTCTATTAATTTATTTGATTATAACAGCTCCTTATCCTTAGTACCAGTCATTTCTGTAGACTTTCCTTAAAGGCAAAAGTATATATTATTAATATTTTCCCTTTTCTCACCAAGTATCATCTAGTATTATATGTTGTAGAAAATTTAAATTGTATTACTGAGAAATTTAATTCTCTATTTTTTTAATTGAATCTCTATGCAACAAACCATTGCAAAGCTGTTCCTGATTGGGTTTCAGTCATAGTGTCCCAACACCCATCCCTCCACCAGTGCATATTTCCCAACACCAATGTTCCCCATTTCCCTCCCATCCACCTTCACAACCTGCTTCTATCGCTGGCAATTTTTCTTCTCTCTTTCTCTCTCTTTCTCTTACTTTTTCTCTCCTTTTTGTGCATTGTGTTTTGCAAAACAAGACACTGAATGGTTATCATGTATATCCTTTACCTACTTAGAAATTTAATTGTCAAAATTTGATATAATTGGATATAATTTTTATGCACTGCCTCCCTCTTGTTTTATGAAGTTCGCAGAAATACAAGGTGTATTATGCTAACCTCAAAAAAAACATAATTCAGTGGTTGATTTATTCTCACTTTTGACTGTTATATTAAATTGTGTCTGGTTCCAAGCTTTAGAATGAGAAAAAAAGTTTGAAAATACACAAATGAAGTTATTATCCCAGTTACTAAATGAAAAGTTTGATAGGGAATTATGAATAAAGATTGAATAGATAGAAAAACCTGAAGTGTGGTGCTGACCTAATGTCCAGAGACCAAAGTAATTTGACGCTTATTTATTTAAATGTCTGGTGTCTGAGACAGTATTGAAACTGGATCAAAATCAATACAAGACAAGGACAACTACTCTTGTCCAGAATCCTGGACAGTTTGTCCCCAATTTACTCATCCCACAAAATCTAACATTTTATTTTGTTTAAATTTGTAGATAAGAATATGTGTTTCATAGGAAAGTAGTTTTTTATAATAAAATAAAAGAGGATTTTATTGCTTATTCTGGTCCCTGCAGTTGGTAGCCCAGAAACAATTCCCTCTTGTTTCTGATATAAAACCCTCCTTGTGACCATGCAAACAAGATAGTTACTTTTTTTTTTTCCCGAACTTAATTTTTTTACTTTTACAATTACAAAGATATACAATTAGAAAGTCCATATTTGGGTTTTGGTCATACAGTGTTCCAGCACCCATCCCTCCACCAGTGCCCATCTCCCAACACCAACGTCCCCGGTTCCCTCCCCCTCCCCCAGCCCTGCTCCATGGCAGGTTCTTTATTTCTCTCTCTTTCTCTTTTCCTTCCCTCCAGACTATGGATTACAGAACATACATAAAAGGGTTGTCATGTGTATCTTTTTGCCTCTATTTAATGCTCAGTTCTAGGTTGGCATTAGTACCCTTGACACTAAATTACATTTTTTAAAAAAATAAAACGTTATAGATTGAGGGAAAAGAAGGAAAGAAGAAACAGAACCTTTCAAGGGCTTGTCCTAGGGTTTGTAATAAAGCCAAGATCCTTAGGGGCCACAGGCGCTAAAGGGGCTGGAACAAGGCATCCCAGTTCTCTTCCCAGCTCACACACCCTCTCAGGTCCACAACCACTGAACGGAGCTTCTTTAATGTGGAAATTTCCTCCTGCCCAGGACCGTGTGCTTCCACTGTCTCATTTTCGTCCCTTCTTCCCGGTTTCTCAAGCTCACGACTTGACTCTCAGATTCACCGTCACTTCTTTAAGCCTTTCCCAGCTCCAGAGTAGGGGCAGGGGTGTGAGCTGCTAGCTTATTACACACTTTCTGTCACGTGTCCCAATGCCTGGGACCCAGATAGTGCTCAATAGTTATTTGAATCCATGAACCAGAAAGGAAAAGGGGTTAAGAAAGATCAGGGAGCACAAAGGTCTTACATTTTGAACTCAAACACCCTGAGCTCACCTCTCACCTTCACCTGTGGTGAAGGACAAGAGATGCTTGGTCCTAAGGGTGGGACAGCAGCACCGGTCCGCAATGTAAAATGCAAACCTGCACACAAGTGAGCATTTTGTGAAGAGGGCAAAAATGAAAGGTGAGAAGGCGAAGGTTTGGTGTCTGCATTCAGGGTTGAGGTGCTGGACCACAATATGCTCCAGAAAGCACAGCCCCAGGCAGTGTGCCCAGAGGTCACCCTAGCTAACTCTGTCTGGAAGCCCCAGAGGTGCAGGGAAGCAGCCTCAAAACAGCCCATCCTATGACAAATAAGGAGGGACGCAGAGGTGGCCGAGCCCTGACCCAACCCCACAGTGCACCTTCCTGGCCTCTCTACTCCTGCGCTTCTGACCTGCCTAGGGATACTTCTCTGGAGAGCTGGCAAATGCTCGGCTCAACAACAGTGATTTGTTTGTGGGTAACTTCTCCAAGCTAAGCAGCTTCTTTGGTCAAGTAATGATGACAATAAAAACTAATCATGAAACTGAAAAAAAAAACCAGCCCATCCTAAACACAGCAGGAGCTGCAGGCCATGTCCTCCAGGTGTTCATCCCAATGGCTGCTAGGATAAAACAAACACGGTGTGGAACCCATGGGTGACAGGTCTGAGGAAGTGGCCACAGGGAACTACATGCAAGGAGGAGAGAAAGGAAAGAGAGATGGAAAGACTGAGATAGAGAGGGAGAGAAAACAGAGAAGAGAGGAGTGAGGGAGGGAAAGACAGAGAGAGGCAGAGTCAGACAGAGGCAGAGAACAATAGGACTTATCGCTCACCACAATCTTAAGACCTATGGTCTAGCAACAACCCAAAGTAAACATTTTAAGAATTTGTTTTTTTTTTTTTTTTCGGGGAGGGGGAGCTACATCCAGCTTAGGGGATGAGCTGGATGTATCTCACCCAGCTACATGATGCAGGGGATGAAAAGGGTCAGCCACTGCAAGGCAAACACCTAATCCTGTACCAGCTTTCTGGCCCTAGGTGTTGGTTTTCTTTCCTTTCTTTTTTTCTTTTGTGGGGGTCACACCCAGTGGTTATTTTCGGGACTGCTCCTGGAGGAACTCTTTTGGGTTATGTCTCGTCTTATAGTAGATCATTCAGTCCTTCTTTTAAGGTTGGTTTTGATTTTACAAAGTTGTTTATCCAAGAAGTTGTATATCTGTCCTTCAAATCTGAGTGAGAGTTTATCTGGATAAAGAATTCTTGCTGAGGCATTCATTTCATTAAGTTTTTTTACTATATCCCACCACTGCCTTCGGGCTTGGAGGGTGTCTTCTGAGAAGTCTGCTGAAAGTCGAATGGATGCTCCTTTGTACACAATTTCCTTCTTTGATCTTGCTGCCTGAATTATGTCTCTGTCTATGGCATCCATTACTTTGACTAGGATGTGTCTTGGGGTCTTTCTATTGGGGTCTCTTCTTGCTGGTACAGCGTTGGGCTTCTTGGATCTGGATGCCTTCATCCTTTAACTTCGGGAACTTTTCAGCCAGGATGTTTTTAACTGTTTTAATTTCCTTGGGGTTACTTTCCTGTCCCTCTGGGACTCCGATGATTTTATGTTGTTTCGCCTGGCTTCATCCCATTGTTCTCTGTTCCGTTGCTGATCCATTTTCCGATCTTTTCCATCTTATGTAGTTCTCTGAGTGCTTTCTGCAGCTCATCTTCAGTCTCACTGATTCTCTCTTCCGCTGCTGTCATCCTACTGTTGAGAGCCCCGATTGTGTTTTTCATTTCATCTACTGAGTTTTTAAGTGATAATATTTCTCTTTTGCATGGTTCTCATTTCTGCTCTCATTTCCTCCCGTAGTTTATTGACTGCCTTTCAACTGCTTCGTTTATGTTCTCCTGTATTTTATTGGACATCTGCTCAATTTTTTCGTTGAGCTCCTTAAACATCCTACCAATTTCCTCTCTAGTTTCATTGTCAGAGTGATCATGCATATCTGTATTCTTTTTTGATTCTTCACAGTCAATTCCTTCATCTGTTCTTCGAGCTGGGGATCTGCGTTGTTTTCCCATGGTGTTGTGGTGTTCAGGGATAGATTACTCTAGTGTACTGTTTTTTTTTTCTTGAGGGTATTACCTACCCTTGGTGTTGAATTTCCTAGTTTTAGTAATACTAAGCGGCCGCGTAGCGGTCCACCCGCCTGCCAGCCGGCGCACCCCAGAGACTACCTGAGATGCAGGCAGGCCAGGGTGAGAGTTCAAAAGGACGGTTTACTTATGGTTCCGCTCGGACTTCTGGGGGTTGTAGTTCCACCTTCTGCCAAGACCTGGAGCTCTACCACAGCCGCAGGCGCCCGCCCGGCCAGCCACGCACCCCAGAGACTACCTGAGATGCAGGCAGGCCAGGGTGAGAGTTCAAAAGGACGGTTTACTTATGGTTCCGCTCGGACTTCTGGGGGTTGTAGTTCCACCTTCTGCCGAGACCTGGAGCTCTACCACAGCCGCAGGCGCCCGCCCGGCCAGCCGCGCAGCCCCAGAGACTACCTGAGATGCAGGCAGGCCAGGGTGAGAGTTCAAAAGGACGGTTTACTTATGGTTCCGCTCGGACTTCTGGGGGTTGTAGTTCCACCTTCTGCCGAGACCTGGAGCTCTACCACAGCCGCAGGCGCCCGCCCGGCCAGCCACAAGACCCCAGAGACTACCTGAGATGCAGGCAGGCCAGGGTGAGAGTTCAAAAGGACGGTTTACTTATGGTTCCGCTCGGACTTCTGGGGTTGTAGTTCCACCTTCTGCCGAGACCTGGAGCTCTACCACAGCCCCAGGTGCCCGCCCCGCCAGCCGCAAGACTTCCAGAGACTACCTGAGATGCAGGTAGGCCAGGGTGAGAGTTCAAAAGGACGGTTTACTTCGGTTCCGCTTGGACTTCTGGGGGGTTGTAGTTCCACCTTCTGCCGAGACCTGGAGCTCTACCACAGCCGCAGGCGCCCGCCCGGCCAGCCCGCACCCCAGAGACTACCTGAGATGCAGGCAGGCCAGGGTGAGAGTTCAAAAGGACGGTTTACTTATGGTTCCGCTCGGACTTCTGGGGGTTGTAGTTCCACCTTCTGCCGAGACCTGGAGCTCTACCACAGCCCCAGGTGCCCGCCCGGCAGCCAGCCCCCAGAGACTACCTGAGATGCAGGTAGGCCAGGGTGAGAGTTCAAAAGGACGGTTTACTTCCGGTTCCGCTTGGACTTCTGGGGGTTGTAGTTCCACCTTCTGCCGAGACCTGGAGCTCTACCACAGCCCCAGGCGCCTGCCCGGCCAGCCCGCGCACCCCAGAGACTACTCAAGATAGTTACTTTGAAGGTGAGTTCACCATCTTCCAACTTGCTGGTATGATGTCAATACAGTTGTTTCTTTTCACTGTGCCTCTCATTTGGTTGAGAGACTCCATTTCTTTTAATGGCTATAGAATGGAATTTTCAGGATGACTGAGCACTCATCCTGGCCTCTACTTGCAGTTGACTTTCTGGTAGAATGTTTTAATGTCCAACATTGAACTTAGGAAACATGATCCACCCAACAGCCAAGACAGAGTTCACCCAACAGCCAAGACAGAGTTGTATGACCTCTTAGTCACAGAATGTCTCTTTCATGGTACTCACAGCCCTGCATGAATTTAAGGGCAGTAGAAATCCACTTTACATTTTTTCTGGAGAAAGGCAACGCCATATGGAAGAGCATTTATTTATAAGAGAAATTTCTGGAAATTGCAATCTGATGAGGTGATTATAATTTACTATGACTTGAATGAAATGTTCTTCTTCAAACATTATAATTTTTTTAACATTTTATTATACCACCGTAAGATATACAATTACAGCGTTGTTCATGCTTGGGGGTTTCAGTCACACAGTGTTCCAGCACCCGCCCTCCACCAGTGCCCCTCAGCCACCACCCATGTCCCCAATTCCCTCCCCCTCCCACATCCTGCCTAAATGGCAGGCTCTTTATCTCCCTCACCTCTCCCTCTCTCTCTCCTCCTTCTCCCACACATTGTGGGTTGCACTACATACACTTAGAAGCCATCATTTGCATTTTTTGTCTGTATTTAATGCTCAGTTCTATGTTAGTATCGAACTTTAGACATTTATTCACACATGTTCCCTTCTCTATCTAAACCAACCTCTGACTCCCACACGCTTGTGGTAATTTCCGCTTTCGGTAAGATCACCTAGTATATTTATGTCATGCAAATAAATGCAGTCATTCTATGTCTCTCTTTCCTTCTGACTAATTTCACTCAACATGATTCTTTCAATATCCATCCATTTATAGGAAAATTTCATAACTTCATTTTTTCTGACAGCTGCATAGTATTCCATTGTGTAGATGTACCACAGTTTCTTTATCCAGTCATCAGTTCTCGGGCATACTGGTTGTTTCCAGGTTCTGGCTATTGTGAACAGTGCTGCTATGAAAATAAAAGTGCGGATTGTGTTTCCACTGTGCGTTTTTGGCTTTCCAGGGTATATTCCCAGGAGCGGTATGGCTGGGTCAAAGGGAGCTCAATTTCTAGTCTTTGGAGGAATGTCCATATTGCTTTCCAGAAAGGTTGTACAAGTCGACATTCCCACCAACAGTGTATGAGAGTCCCCTTTTCCCAACATCCACGCCAGCACTTGTTGCTTTTACCCTTTTGGATATGGGCCATTCTCTGTGGTGTGAGGTGATATCTCATTGTTGGTTTTTTTTTTTTTTTTTTTTTTTTTTAACATTTTATTATACCACCGTGAGATATACAATTACAATGCTGTTCACGCTTGGGGGTTTCGGTCACACAGTGTTCCAGCACCCCCGCCTCCACCAGTGCCCCCAGCCACCACCCATGTCCCCAATTCCCTCCCCCTCCCACATCCTGCCTAAATGGCAGGTTCTTTTTTAAGTGTTTTATTATACCACCATGAGATATACAAATAAAAAGATATACAATTAAAAAGTTCATGTTTGGGTTTTGGTCATACAGTGTTTCAGCACCCGTCCTTCCACCAGTGCCTATCTCCCATACAAATAAAAAGATATACAATTAAAAAGTTCATGTTTGGGTTTTGGTCATACAGTGTTTCAGCACCCGTCCCTCCACCAGTGCCCATCTCCACCAACAACATCCCCGGTTCCCTCCCCTTCCCCAGCCCTGCTCCATGGCAGGTTCTTTATTTCTTTGCCTTTCTCTCTCTTTATCTTTTCCTTCCCTTCCAGACTATGGATTACAGAACATACATTAAAAAGGTTGTCATGTGAATCCTTTTGCTAAATGGCAGGTTCTTTTTTTTTTTTTTTTTCACTTTATTTTTTTTTAAGTATTTTATTATACCACCGTGAGATATACAAATAAAAAGATATACAATTAAAAAAGTTCATGTTTGGGTTTTGGTCATACAGTGTTTCAGCACCCGTCCCTCCACCAGTGCCCATCTCCCACCACCAACATCCCCGGTTCCCTCCCCACTTCCCCAGCCCTGCTCCATGGCAGGTTCTTTATTTCTTTCCCTTTCTCTCTCTTTCTCTTTTCCTTCCCTTCCAGACTATGGATTAACTAAATGGCAGGTTCTTTATCTCCTCTCCTCTCCCTCTCTCTCTCCTCCTTCTCCCACACATTGTGGGTTGCACTACGTACACTTAGAAGCCATCATTTGCATTTTTTGTCTGTATTTAATGCTCAGTTCTATGTTAGCATCAGAACTTTAGACATTTATTCACACATGTTCCCTTCTCTATCTAAACTAACCTCCTGACTCCCACACGCTTCTGGTAATTTCCACTTTCGGACATTATAATTTTTTAACAGAAAAAGCTCTGATGACCAAACTCTCTGAGTCTTTATGCACTTGGAGGCATTGGGTCTCTAACAATGGCAGCCTGCTTTCCTAATCTAGCTGAGAAAATAGTTATACAGTAATAGTGATTAGTTTCCATTCTAAATATTTTCAAGTATAAAATTGAGACAAAAATAGGAGTGAGGAATTGTAGTTTTAGAATTTGTAAATCACTTGTCCCAAAAATTTTTATTGCTGATAGCTCCATTATAGGGGCCTTATTTTTAAAAAACCTCCTAAAATATTATATTGTTTTGGTAAGTTGGTATTTGACATCCCATGGGATCCATTGGTAATGGCTCAAGTCCAGCGGTCATCTACAAGTCACATTACATGTCCAGCCCATCTGATTTTCGATGCCTTGGAAAACAAGACAGCATCCCTGACTCCCAATCATTATGGAGATCGGAACTCTGGATTCCTTCTCTCACTTGAGTGAGGTGGACGTTAAAAGATCACATGGCAGTCCACCTACAAGATGGTCAGACTTCTTCGTCAAGACCCTCAATGAATGGTTTGAGGCTCTTCATATTCCTGGAGCAAGCAGATGCCATTGGGCTACACTGGCATGTGACAGGGACAAATGGAAATGTTACTGGCACCCACTCTAGCAAATCAATGAGTAACAGGACATCAAGTGATCAAGTGATCAAGTTGGTATTTGTGATTGTTTTGTCACCATTAAAATATTCTGCCTCATGAAACAGGGTATAAGTACCACCAAAGTAAGAACACAACAGAGGAGCTATCGCCATTCAGATAGGAAGATTGAAAAGTCTCTAAAACTGGAGGTCCTAGAGAGAGGATGCTAAGACCAGGAGTGATTATTCCCTAGTGATGGTGCTGAATCAGTGTGAATGAGTAGTTAGAATAACCAAAGTTTGAAATAAATCCAAAGAGAGTTTTTTTCTCTATTACTACAGTAACCTTGTAAATTTTTTTCAGCCTCTATGTTCACAAAAATATGGCACCACATAGTAGGAAGATTAAAATAACTGGGAAAAGTATCTCACAGGAGGTCTCATTGCAAACTTTTTTCTCATTGCAAAGCCTGAATTTCCAGGACATCTCTGCTAAAATGCTAAAGGGAGCTGCCGGTTCCAACATCTCCTCTTGAGATATGTACTTTCTTAGCCTTGCCTTGCTTCTTTGACCTGTATCTGCCAGAGATGTGGACTTCCTTATTTTAGGACATGCCTCCCCATTCTGGGGAAATGCTTGGGATGTGAGCTTTGCTTTTATCCTACTCTGGAGAAGCACATTTTCTCTCTTGAGCATGTATCACTATCTACCTCTCTCCTTCCCTCACTTTATTTCCCAAATAAACCTCTATTACTTTACTGAAAAATAAATTAAAAATGATCAGTGATCCTAGGGACTGAGAATCACATGAAATGGGGCTTGGAGACTGTGAATCATAGGAACTCCATGCTTCAGCCACAGTTGGTTCATGATGTGGTGAGCACTGGGTGACACTGCATTATAACCACTGACACACAGGTACTTGTTTGTGGAGACATTGTAAGTAGACCCCAAATATTCTTCCTCTCATAGAACAAAACCTGATAGCTGAGTACTAACCCTCATTATCACCTGCCCACTACCCCACTTAAAAATCAGTCTTCTGGAGACTTTTAGAGAATCTCCTAGAAGAGTAGGGATTCAGGAGAGATTGTATATACCTCAGTCAGAACGTTGGTCTTCCTTTCTTAAACTCACCCTCTTAAAATTAAGTTATTGAAATATAACAGCCAATAAGACTATATTAGTATTTCAGGCCTTTGGAGGATGATTAGGTCACGAGAGCAAAATAAACAGAATCCCGAGATTAAGATCAGTCACCTTGTAAAGGTAGTTTAAAAGGAGGTCCTCTAGAACCTCTTACCAAATGCATACACAGACCAGAAGTTACTCACACTTTGATCTTGGACAAATCAGTTTCCAGGACTATGTGATATATTTTTGTTTTATTTATTTATCCATTTACTTTATTTATTTATTTATTTATTTATTTATTTGTTTGTTTGTGCTTTATGGGTCACACCCAGCGATGCTCAGGGGTTACTCCTGGCTCTTGGCTCAGGAATTACTCCTGCAGATGTTTGGGGAACCATATGGAATGCCGGGATCGAACCCGAGTAGGCTGCGTGCAAGGCAAATACCTACCCACTGTGCTATCACTCCAGTCCCTATTTTTGATTTAAATGAACTATGTACTCTGTGGTTTATTTTTATAGCACATCAACAGAGTAAGACAACTACTATAAACATATTTACCCAAAAGAGACCGAGTGATTCTCAAGATATTATTTACACTGAATTGTAAAGAGTTAACTAGAATAGACAAATGTCACTTCCTTAGTCCACCACCATGCAAGTGTTTGACAGAGAATTAGCTGAGATGAAAGAATTGGGTGACCACTGAGATCAGATTTAAGACAGAGTCAGGAGGCAGCTGTAATAAAACATGGGTTAGGGCATATTCCTGGCATATGCCTGACATTTGATCCCAATGTACTACATGGACTCCATACAACATATCTGGATTTAGTCCTGAAGGCCCAGAAGTATTGCCAGATATGGCTCTGGAGACCTCTCGTCACTGCCGGGTGTGATCATATAGGCCCTGGTGGTACTGCAGGACTCGAGAAGTGCCACATACTCAGGTCCTGGCATTGGCCCAATTGACCAAGCATCTCCAAGAGTGGTCTCCTAAGCACTGTTTAGAAGACCAGCCAACCAAACAAACAAAAACCCCAACATACTGGCAAAAACAACAGGCAAAATAAAGAGCAGGATTTGGGGAAATACTTCAGAGGTCTAGAGTATAGGTTCTGCACGCAGGAGCCCTAGGTTCAATCCCTGTCACTGCATGATTCCTCAGCATAGCCAAGATTGACCCTGAGAGCTCCTATTTGACCCAGCAATACCACTCTCTGGAATATACCCTGGGAGGTCAAAAACACATAGCAGAAACACCATCTGCACTTCTATGTTCATAGCAACACTATTCACAATAGCCAGAACCTGGAAACAACCAGAGTGTCTAAGAACAGAAGACTGGATAAAGAAACCTTGATACATCTACACAATGGAATACTATGCAACTATTTAGGAAAAACGAAGTTATGAAATTTGCCTATAAATGGATGGACATGGAGAGGATCATGCTGAGTGAAATTACTCAGAGGATAAAGGACAAATACAGAATGACTGCATTTATTTGTGGGAAATAAAAAAAATAGTATCATACCAATATCCAAGGTCAGGCAAAATATGAATCAGGAAGTCTTGTCAGTGGGTGGAATCTACAAGTGTGTGGGAGTCAGAGATTAGGTAGGACAGAGAGGGGAACAATGTACTAACAATTATTGGAGATGATAATACCAGCCTAGAACTGAATATTGAATGTAGGCAAAGAGATATACTTGATAACCTCTAAATGTACTTATTGTAAGCCACAATGTGTAAGAGAAGGGAGAGAGAGAGAGAGAGACGGACAGAGACAAAGAGAGAGAGAGAGAATAGAGGCAAAGTGCCTGCCATAGAGGCAGGCCAGGGAATGGGGAAGGGAACTGGGGACATTGGTGGTGGGAAATGGGCACTGGTGGAGGGATGGGTGCTGGAACACTGTATGACTGAAACCCAAACATGAACATCTTTGTAATTGTATATCTCATGGTGGTATAAGAAAAAATTAAGAATAAAATTAATTGTATATGTCAAGAAAGCAAAAAAAATAAAAAAAAAGATCAACCCTGAGCACAGAGTCAGAAGTAGACTGCGCATCATTGGGTGTGGTCACAAACTTAACATTAACTAATAAATTAGTTTAGAGCCCTCGTAAGTTATTTTAAGCTTTGAAATTATAGTATATTCACACTAATGATCAAGCTACAAGTAGTAAATATGAGTAATCTTCTCATATCACTCTCTCCTCTTTTAAGACAGTGACCTTACCAGGGCAGGAACCTATTTTGTTCATTTTTCTATCTTCACAAAAAATGGACGCTCTATACACACAAAGAAGATATGATTCCTACAAACACAATAATGACCCAAAGATAGTCATCTACAGAGAGGGGTTCATTTATACTTTACACTTGGTTTGTGTAAAATGTAAGTAAACAGGCTGGATATAGATAAATAACAAAGGTGCCAAAATCTGAAACTCATTTCCCAATATGCTTCAAGCCTTTCAGTGTGACTTCACCTTGCATTATGAAACAGTTATATAATCAGGGTCCCCAGCATAGCTCTGCACTTGAAACTGATTCTGTTTTGTTCAAATGAAACACAGATTCCAGGTACATAATGATGGCACCCCAGAGCTATCATCAGTGTTCATTGTGGCTTTGGTGTTGATAATGAGCATGTTCAAGTACATTCCATTCCGTTCTCTGTTATAATCTCAACAGCTCTCTGGTTACAAAGCAATGAGCCCAGTCGCATCCCTTCTTCTTGTGTCTGCTTTGGTTCTTTTCAGCATATTCTTAGGTCAAGGGTGAGATTCCATTCCTGGCTTTCTGCTGAAATTCACCTGGAACAAACCCTACTTTATTTTTCCTGTCCCCAATCGTGCTTTCAAAAAGACAGGCTTTGAGACTACTCCATGTTCTGTCCTAGAAAATTTCTTTTCACTCAAGTCTGTAAAAGGAATGCGCAAAACGTGATAACTATATTCCTTTTGGTCACACCCCACCCAGCCATATGTTGTTGTTTTTCAGCACACTTAGATTTTTTTGCAGAATGGCAATATGTTGTTTTTTTGGGTTGCCGCTTGTTTTGGAGAGCTTTGCGGCCCCCTTCTTTTTTTTGTTTTTAGTTTTGAGGTTGTGAGAAACGTAGCACATTTCTGGGATTAGCCCCTTTGACCAGATCCTACATTTCATGGGAATTGGCTACTGTCTGACTAAAGAATTTGAAGACAAGGGAAGAGGCTGCTTTGCCTTGTCCCAGTTAGTCTTCAGCTAGAGAAAATAAGATAATCAGCAAAGAAGACTTCATTTTATCTGTGAGAAATGAAAGTAGTCTGTCAATCTGTCCATCTCAAGAGGCCTTTAAAATGTGTTTTGTCACAGGTCTGACTTTATTTTCACTCTTTCATGCCTGTGTATTTGTAAAGAACCAGTCTTTTTTCTCATTTCATTGTATCATCTTTTCTCCCTATTATTTCCAATCTTATGCATGCCCTTAATGAAGGCCTATGCTTCTCTACTTATGCTTCTTATAGATATCTGGAAAAAGTCATCATAATGGCATCATTTTTATTCTATTTATTTATTTATTTTTGAGACATGGAGCTTTTATCTGGAGACTGAAAGGCTGAGACATCAATAACTTGCCAGGTCACAGAGCCACCAAGTGGCAGACCTGAAAAAGTGCAGGTCTCCCTGATTTTTTTTTTTGTTTGTTTGTTTGTTTTGTTTTACTTTATTTTTGGGTCATACCCGGCAATGCTCGGGAGTTACTCTTGGCTCTGCACTCAGGAATCACTCCAGGCAGTGCTCGGGGACTATATGGGATGGCGGGGATCGAACCCGGGTCGGCCGAGGTCTCCCTGGTTAAAGGAGTGGAATTGCCTGTCATTCCCTCTGGGCCTTCTCTCTTCTTCCATGCCTCTTAGCTCTGCCCTATAATTTGTTCTAGCTTACAAATTTCTTCCTCAACTAAGCCTGTCCTAATCTATCTCTTTTACACATCAATCTATAGTTTTTCCATATGTGAAGTATATATTATTATTAACCTATAGGATTGTGGGAGGATCAAACAAATAATTGCCAACAGAAAGAAGGTAGAGAAAGAGAGAGAAAGAAAGAAAGAAAGAAAGAAAGGAAGGAAGGAAGGAAGGAAGGAAGGCAAGAAGGAAGGTAGGAGGAAGGAAGGAAGGAAGGAAGAAAGAAAGGAAGGAGGAAGGAGGGAGGAAGGAAGGAGGAAGGAAGGAGGAAGGAAGGAAGGAGGGAGGAGGGAGGAAGGAAGGAAGGAGGAAGGAAGGAGGAAGAAAGGAAGAAGGAAAGGAGGAAGGAAGGAAGGAAGAAAGGAAAGGAGGAAGGAAGGAAGGAAGGAAGGAAGGAAGGAAGGAGGGAGGAAGGAAGGAGGAAGGAAGGAGGAAAAAAGGAAGAAGGAAGGAGGAAGGAAGGGAAGAAAGGAAGGAAGGAGGAAGGAAGGAAGAAAGGAAAGAAAGGAAAGGAAGGAAGGAAGGAAAGAAAGGAAGGAAGGAAGGAAGGAAAGAAGGAAGAAAGGAAGGAAGGAAGAAAGGAAGGAAAGGAAGGAAGGAAGGAAGGAAGGAAGGAAGGAAGGAAGGAAGGAAGGAAGGAAGAAGGAAGGAAGGAAGGAAGAAAGGAAGGAAGGAAAGAACTTTGCTCTGCATTCATCAACACCATTGTGATATTTCTGGGCTGACACTGCAATTCTGGTTTGGAGATAATCAGAGCAAGGCTGCAGGTGCTCCACGGTCCCCGCCCTCCCATGCACAGGAAGTGAAGCCCTGACCATAAGCAGCACATGGACCCACGACATGGAAACTTTAAAGTGCACAGCTGGCCTTTTATGTTGGCTCCAAGACAACTCAGACTTTGATTCCCTGGCTCCTTTGTTCACAGTGTTTTTTATGGATGAAACTGCCCTTTTCTACTGATCTTCAATTTTATCTTTGTAGTCCCATTCATCCTTAGGGATCAGTAGAACACATAACAATATGGAGAAAGACAAAGCAGGGAAGCAAAGCAGAACCCAAGTGGGGATAGGGTTCAGTTTTAATGAGAGTGAACTGAAGTAGATTTCACTGATGATGTCAGCACAAGCAAAAATGAAATGAGGGTGCTGACAATAAGAACAAGTGGTGGGTTAATATTGCAGGCCAAGAAGAGACATGACTGGTAAAAGCAGGTCTAACCTGTGGGATCTAATCTGCAGGCACATAGCAGCACACCTTGTACAGTTCATCAAACAACGAAAACTGCAGTTAGGATGACTGAGAAGAGAATTAGTAGGGAGGCAGTTGTATATCCTATAGACTAACATTCTTCAACGTTTTATATCTCAGTCCAGCACCTTGTCCCGCATAGGTATGGACTGGTAGTTCTAACCAAGAACCGGCAGTTCTAACTGGCAGTTCATGGACTGGCAGTTCTAACCAAGTTGGTAGACTTGTGGAGTTCAACCTTTCTATGCTTGCGAACCAGCACTAGTCCACAGATCAGTGGTTGAAGAGCACTGTTGTACACATGCAAAGAAATTTTACTTTCTTCTAAGTAAGAGATAAGAGTTACTTCCATAATATCTGTACAGGATTATTTTGTAATTAGCTACTGACAACTGACCAAGGGAGATATGTTTTTTCTTATGATTTGGGATGTAAACATATGCTACTATTGTCTAGATTTCTCATTAGTCCTTTACACAAAGATTAGTATCCTTTGAGCCAAAGTTTTGGGCTCCTGTCTTGCCTGTAATATTAGTATGTAGGCATTTTTAAGATAATTCATTTTTTCTGTTTCTTTATTTTCTGATATGCAAAATGGGATGATAAATAGCTCCAGTTTATCTAATAAGGCATGTTGCAGAAAAAAGAAAATTTTCCTGAAATGTTTTGAAATATATACTAGTTTTTGATCTCTCAGAAAAGTATCAATTAAAGCATAAATGCTATTCTCAGTCACTAAAATATGAAGATAAGCATCCGCTAATCAGACAGTATTGCTCTTTAACCTAACTGGATCTAAGGATAACACCCAGAAAGTTGAGCTACAGCAAGGTACAGAGAGAATAGTTTTATAATACAACTTTGATCAGAAGACTATCACAGGTCCAGTATTTGTTTTCTAGAGCTGCTGTAAAAAATGCAGTAGATGTAGGGTGCGTACAACAGAAGAAAAATATTCTCTCTGAATTGGGAAGCCCAGAAATAGAAAATCAAAGTGCTGACAGCATCATGATATCTCCAAAGAGCATATGTAGGGGAGATATTTATCCTCTCTCTGCCTTATGATGAATTCAAGCATCTTTGACTTATGTCTGTATGACTCTAATCTACCTCTGTCTTCAAATGATTATTGTTTCATTTCACGTTTTGCTTTTGAAAAGCTTTTTTCATACGAACTTGAGCTCTTCTAATATAATCCAGGATAAGTACTTGCCATAGCAATCAGAGAAGAAAAGGACATCAAGGGCATCCAGATAGGCAAGGAAGAAGTCAAGCTATCATTATTCTCAGATGACATGATTTATACCTAGAGAACCCTAAACTCTCTACCAAAAAACTCCAGAAACAATAGACACATATAGTAGAGTGGTAGGATACAAAATCAACACCCAAAAGTCGGTGGCTTTCCTATATACAAATAACAAAAAGAGAAGAAAGGGATATTAAGGAAACGATTCCAATCACAATTGTGCCACAGAAAATCAAATACCTAGGAATCAACTTAACCAAGTGTGTAAATGACCTGTACAAAGAAAACTACAAGACACTGCTCCAAGAGATATAAGAGGACATAAGGAAATGGAAACATATTCCCTGCTTATGGAAGGGGAGAATCAACATTGTCAAAATGGTAATACTCCCTAGAGCTCTGTACAGATTCAATGCAGTCCCTTTAAGGATACCCATGACATTCTTCAAAGAAATTGACCAAACGCTCCAGAAATTTGTATGGAACAATAAACCCCCCAAGGATAGCTAAAACAATCCTCGGGAAAAAGAAAATGGGAGGCATCACCTTTCCCAACTTCAAACTGTACTACAAGGCAGTAGTAATTAAAACAGCATGGTATTGGAATAAAAACAGACCTGTGGACCTATGGAATAGAATTGAGTATCCTCACACCTAACCTCAAACACATGATCATTTAATCTTTGATAAAGCTGCAAAGAGTCCAAAATGAAGTAAAGAAAGCCTCTTCAACAAGTAGTGTTGGGAAAACTGGGAAGCGACATGTAAAAAAATGAATTTGGACCTGTGTCTAAAACCATGCACAAAAAATCAAATCAAAATGGATTAAAGATCTCAATATCAGGCTTGAATCCATAAAGTATATTGAAGAAAATATAGGAAAAACCCTCCATGACATTGAAGTTAGAGGCATATTCAAAGGTGAAACATCACTAACAAAGCAACTAGAAGAAAAGATAAACATATGGGACTACATGGAACTAAAAAGCTTCTGCACCTCAAAAGAAACAGTGACTAAGATACAAAGACAGTCCACAGAATGGGAAAGAATATTCACTCAATACCCATCTGATAAGGGGTTAATATCCAGGATATATCAGGCACTGGTAGAACTTTACAAGAAGAAAACAAACAACCCCATCAAAAAATGGGGAGAAGAAATGCACAGAAATTTCAACTAGGAAGAAATTCGAATGGCCAAAGAATATATGAAAAAAATGCTCATCATCACTAATCATCAGAGAGATGCAAATCAAAACAACAATGAGATATCATTTTACACCACAGAGACTGGCACATATTCAAAAGAGCAAGAACAACAAGTGCTGGCGTGGATGTGGGGAAAAGGGGACACTCATCCATTGTTGGTGGGAATGCCAGCTGGTACAGCCTTTCTGGAAAACAATATGGACATTCCTCCAAAGACTAGAAATTGAACTCCCATTTGACCCAGCCATACCACTCCTGGGAATCTACTCTGGGAAACCAAAACTACTCAGCGGAAACACCATCCCTATTTTTATGTCCATAGCAGCATTATTCACAGTAGCCAGAATCTGGAAACAACCAGAGTGCCTGAGAATTGATGACTGGATAAAAAGCTTTGGTACATCTACACAATGGAATACTATGCAGCTGTTAGGAAAAATGAAGTTATAAAATATGCCTATAAATGGATGGACATGGAGAAGATTATGGTGATTGAAATTAGCCCGAAGGAGAGACAGACACAGAATGACTGCATTTATTTGCATGGCATAGATATATATGTGCATATTGTGATGCCAATATCCAAGGTCAAGTGAAACATGACCTTGTATCAGGAGGTCTTGTCAAGGGTGGAAATTGTCACAAACCTGTGGGAGTCAGAGGCTGGGTAGGACAGAGAATGGAACAGTGTGCTGACAATTGTCGAGGGTACTAGTGCCAATCTAGAACTGAGCATTAAATACAGGCAAAAGGATACACATGACAACCCTTTAATGTATGTTCTGTAGTCTATAGTCTGGAGGGGAAGGGAGAGAGAGAGAAAGGGAAAGAAATGGGAACCTGCCATGGAGGCTGGCTGGGGGAGGGCAGAGGGAACCGGGTAGTTGGTGGTGGGAGATGGGCACTGGTGGAGGGATGGGTGTTGAAACACTGTATAACCAAAACCCAGGTATGAACTTTTTAATTGTGTATCTTTATGATTGCATATCTCACGGTGGTATAATAAAATACTTAAAAAAATAATCCAGGATGATTGAGTTCCTTAATTTATACAAAGACCTTATAAAAGGACTATATTTATAAATTATGAGGGATAAGCTGTGAGCATACCATTTTGAAAATCACAAATCAATGCACTACATGGAACGTTTGAGCACAAAACTACAGTTTGAGGGTCAAAAGACATATAGAGGTTAAAGTGCTTACTGTGGATATGGCTGCTACAGGTTCTGTTCCTGGCACCACATATGGTATCCAAAGTATTTCCAGGAGTGATTCCTGAGCACTACTGAGTATGACCTCCCCAAAAACATATAAAAAGGAAAGAAAGAAAGAAAGAAAGAAAGAAAAGAAAGAAAGAAAAGAAAGAAAGAAAGAAAGAAAGAAAGAAAGAAAGAAAGAAAGAAAGAAAGAAAGAAAGAAAGAAAAGAAAGAAAGAAAGAAAAGAAAAGAAAGAAGGAAGGAAGGAAGGAAGGAAATAAAAAGAAAGAAAGAAAGAAAGAAAGAAAGAAGGAAGGAAGGAAGGAAATAAAAAAAGAAAGAAAGAAAAGAAAGAAAGAAAGAAAGAAGGAAGGAAGGAAGGAAGGAAATAAAAAGAAAGAAAGAAAAAAGAAGGAAGGAAGGAAATAAAAAAGAAAGAAAGAAAGAAAAGAAAGAAAAAAAAGAAAGAAAGAAAAGAAAGAAAGAAAGAAGGAAGGAAGGAAGGAAATAAAAAGAAAGAAAGAAAGAAAGAAAGAAAGAAAGAAAGAGAGAAAGAAAGAAAGAAAGAAAGAAAAGAAAGAAAGAAAGAAAAGAAAGAAAGAAAGAAAGAAAGAAAGAAA